>JAFVLL020000248.1:0-37818 GCA_021397915.2 Tor tambroides
CCCATTTACACACTTAGAGTCTTTTTGCTGCCATATTATCCTTAAAAATCTCCATTCCTAGTGAATATACACTTTCAATCATTCCTATCATTTGCTTAGTTTCAATGGACTGATAGACTCATCAACAATAACTTACCTTATGTTCCTTCCTCTTGCCAGAAGATTTCAAAGACATAATCCACACTTTTCTTCTATTTTCATTATTTCCAATACCTCCACTATCCGCCCCAAACATTTGATGCTCCATAATTTCAGGAATCTACTGCACTTCAGTATCAATCCTGCTGTGATACAGATGTTGACCACAAGAGGAAGCCGGTGACCGCCTGTCATTCGCCCGTCTTACATTTAATATAACAAATAGGGCTTTTTGTTTTAAGTATGAAATGTTTGAAGTAAGCTACAGGTTTAAAAAAAATCAGTAACCCAACTTTGAGTCATTTTCTGTCTGTTGGTGGTACAATAAGAACGGCTCGTCTGGTAGAAACTGTGCAGTTCCCCACCGCTCCACTAGGCGGCGTAGGCAGGTTTCACGTTCAAAATGACACCTTTCCAACTCTGTAATTAAAAACATGACGCCCTCATGACAGTCGCTGCAATACATTTGTATTGTTTTACCGGCATAAAAGTAAATTTTCTGCAGATGACAGCTGAATGACAGACTCATATGTCACTTAACAGCACATATTTCATCCCATCAGCAAAAGCAACCGACACACGCTGTGATGAAGTGAAAGAATCGACTGTCACGCGACTCACCTGTGAGTAATTTTACGTATAAAGTGCTTTTCTCTTGTAAATTCACCATCACACATTATATTGCAGTCCTCGTTTGTTTTTAAGTCATTAATTAAGCTTGTATTGATATATTATTCTGATATGTTAAAGCGGTGCTTAATGTGTTTGCTAGAGTATTTGAAACTTAAAAAAACAACAACAAAAAAACAACCTCTAAGCCGAAAAGTATTGTTATAGTTATTTTATAGTTCTTTTATACCAAACATGTATGAATGCAGTCGTATCTTGTATTATTTATTATGATTTATTGATTTTATCACTGACTTTGTTTACATTCTGCAGAACTGTCAGACATTTACAAGAACAACAAGTTGTTGCTTTACTTTTCTAGGGTGGATCTAAGGAGGTGGCTCATATACACTGTATGAAGTAGAATAATAAGGAATAGTGCTTTTATCTGCTGATGCTATAGTGTCATTGTAGTAATCTACAGGATTCATGTTTCTTAGTTGGTGTTGTGTGAAGCTCTGATGTTCCTTCTGATTTATGGCGCACTTAATGTTACTGTCAATGCAATCTATTTTGTTATCCATGATTTCATCTTTCATTTTCTGCATCTAAGTTCTACATCAGTTATTTGAATTATAGTAGCCTAATGCACAAAAAAGTGTGTTTTTGTGCTTAAAATGTGTAAAAAAAAAGATTTTTAGCTCTTTTATACAATTGAAAGTCTGTGCACAATATGGAGTAATGTCTAATCTCTACAGGGATGTTTGGACCATTACACCACAACAGAAGCATGTGGACAGACATTGACTGTAATGATGGACATCTGCTGATGCACAGGTAATGCTTATGTCTGTGTTTATATTCCTGTTTCATGCAGTCTATAAATTGCATTTGAGAGAATGAGTTCAGGTTCTGGCTAAATTATTAACATTTTTGTTTTAAGGTAAAACATAAGGCTCGATCTCGATTATTGAAAAATCAGTTTATTTGATGCAAAACTAACTTGACTAAATCAAATGAAAAATTCTTAAATGTGTATTTGCAAAGCAAGGCAAATTTTGAAAGTTTTGAAAATTTTTCCACTTTTTTGAAAGTAGGCTCATTTTACAACTCCCCTAGAGTTAAACAGTTGAGTTTTACTGTTTTTGAATCCATTCAGCCGATCTCCGGGTCTGGTGGTAGCACTTTTAACTTAGCTTAGCATAGATCATTGAATCGGATTAGACCATTAGCATCACGCTCAAAAATGACCAAAGAGTTTCCATAATTTTCCTATTTAAAGCTTGACTCTTCTGTAGTTACATCGTGTACTAAGACTGACGGAAAATGAAAAGTTGCGACTGAGAGTAGTCCCCAGGTATATCATAACTAGTTTCAGGCGCTGCGTAATATTGCGCCTGCTGCACCCATGGTACGGCAGCAAAGTTCCTTGATTATTACGCCGGAATGAGAGTATAGTTCCTAGCCATATTGGCCTAGAAAATCGCAACTTTTCATTTTCCATCGGTCTTAGTACACGATGTAACTACAGGAGAGTCAAGCTTTAAATAGGAAAATTATCGAAACTCTTTGGTCATTTTTGAGCGAGATGCTAAGGGTCTAATCCGATTTAATGATCTATGCTAAGCTAAGCTAAATGTGTTACCGCCAGACCCGGAGATTGGCTGAATGGATTCAAAAACGGTAAAACTCAACTATTTAACTCTAGGGGAGTTGTAAAATGAGCCTATTTTCAAAAAAAGCGGAGTGTTCCTTTAAGGGACAGTTTTTTATATACTTTTAAATTCTGGTATTCATTCATTCATTCATTCATTTATTTATGTGTGCATCTGGTTTTTCCTTAAACTGACATTTATTAATTTTATGATGATTTTAGATTCTAATTTTATGTTTTTTAAAATGATTTTTCCCCCCCAAAATGCATGCATTTTCCTTTCCCTAAATTGACATGAATTTAAAAATTTTAGATTCTAAATTCTTTTTTCAGTGTGTTTTATTTTATTTTTTTTTCCAAAATGTGTGCATTTGCTTTTTCCTCAAATAATGCAAAAGAACATTTGTTAGTGTGGTGTGCTGATGGTGTAGTGGTCAGTGTTCAAGGCATGGAAGCTGAACCTGATGTAGGAGACCAGGGTTCAAATCTCCTCTCTGCTACAGATTTTGTTAGTGTTGAGAATTTTTTTCCAAAAAAAAAGTTTTTTTTGTTTTTTTTCCCTTCGCACCTGCTCTCCCAGGTCCACCTCTCAATCCAGCCTTCGTCTCCATTACCACCCCAGGTATTTCAGCCAGTCAGCCCTCGTTTCTCATCTGTTTTACCGCCCCAGTTATGTTGGCTAGTTAGTCCGTGTTTCATATGGCTGTATAGCCAGTCTGTTTCACCGCCCCAGAGTGCTCACTGTGAGCCACAGGTATCCGCCTCTGCTGCCACACTCTTTTGTTTGGTGTACCGCCCCAGGTACTTCACTGTTGCCACAGCTTTCTTTCTTTGGTGTGTTCCCCGCACACCAAGGTGGGATTTGAACCCAAGCCTCTACTACAAACTTGTCCACAACCAACGTGTGTTTAGCCACTACTGCCATCGTGGCTTTCATACTGAGAGCTGTCATTTGGGGCGTTTTGTAGGATTTAATGACAGTAATTTAACATAAGCAATAGTGGGATTTGAACTCAGGTCTCCAAGATTAAAGCCCAACGCTTTATCAACTTAGCCACCAAGCTGGTATAGTTGTAAGATGTTTTGGGTGGAGTTTTATTTAGTGCTTTGTATTACATGAAGAAAAGCTGAGCATTTGTGGGTTTTGAACTCACATCTCAGTCACAGCTTTAACTCAAATAACATGTGTTTAACCACTGTACCAGTGTGGTTTCCACAATTGACTTGTCCGTTTAGAGAGCTTCATTTAATTTAATGACAACAATTTAAAATAAGTAATTGTGTGATTTGAACTCAGGTCTCCCAGATGAAAATACAACAATTTATCACCAGAACCACTGAATTTGTAGTTACTAGGGATGCTTTGGGTGGAGTTTATTGAGTGTTTTGTAATATATGAAGAAAAATGTTATTATTGTGGGTTTTGAACTCGTTATTTTAAATAGCATGTGTTTAACCACTGCATCTTTCACCAAAGTCAAGTACATTTAGAGAGCTTCATTCGGGTTAATGGCAACAATTTAAAATAAAGAATTGTAAGATTTGAACTCAGGTCTCTTACATAAAAACACAATGGTCTACTATCTGAGCCACTGAGTCTGACTTATTCTACTGGTGTTCGGATGGGTTTTGTTAAGAGCCCTGTTTTATATGGGGAAATTATTAGGAATTATGGGATTTAAAACAAGATTTTATACACAACAGGCAAGCAATGAGCCAATTTGTGATGTTGGCTTTAGTTATATTTAAGGCTTATTTACAGTTTCAGCCCAGTTACAAATTTAAAAAAAAAGAAAAAAAAGAAAGAGTGTCATTTGAATTCAGGGCTCCATGATTAAAACACAAAGCTCTATCAACTGAGCCAATCAGTTTGCATGAGCATTTTGGACAGGTTTTGTTAAGAGAGCTGTTTTATATGATGATAAAGATTAGCAATTAGGATTGCTAAGGATTGCTAATTAGATTTGAAACAAGATTTTACATAGGCAAGCAGTTAGCCAATTTGGGATGTTGGCTTTAGTTTTTAAGGGTTATATACTGTTTTACCTGAGTTAAAGCGTTAAATTATTTGCAAAAGCGGGATTAGAACTCAGGGTTTAAAGATTAAAACCCAATGTATTACCACCTGAGCCACAGAGTCTGACAAATTGTTTGGATGTCTTGGACAGGTTTTGTTAAGAGAGCTGTTTCATATGATGATAAACATTAGCAATTATAGGATTTGAACCAAGATTTTACATACAGTAGGCAAGCAGTTAGCCAATTTGTGATGTTGGCTTTAGTGTTTTAGGGGTATTTACCGTTTTACCTGAGTTAAAGCATTAAATTAATTGCAAAATCAAGAGATTGGTTTGAACTCAGTGGCTCAGATAATAACATTGGGTTTTAATCTTGGAATCCTGAGTCTGACAAATTGCTTGGGTATTTTGGACAGGTTTTGTTAAGAAAGCTGTTTTATATGATTACAAACATAAGCAATTGTCAGGTTTGAACCAAAATTTTATATACAATAGGGAAGCAATCAGCCAGTTTGTGATTTAAGCTTTAGTTTTTAAGCTTAGCTTATTTTAGCTTAGTTAAAGCATTAAATTAATCAGGACTCAGGAATCCAAGATTAAAACTCAATGTTCTATTATCTGAGCTACTGAGTCTGACAAAGTTGTATGTGATTTCACCAAGTACAACATGTTCCTGGGTCAATATCTTTGTTGGTCCTGGAACAACATTACAATCAACCAATCAGAATTGAGATATAACTTCAGGAAATATCTGTTTTAGGCTTACGATCAGGGTTAGATGCTTCTACACCCTTGTTAATCAGCTATCATTTCCCACTGATTTTAGGAATAAATTGTAGGGTTAGGTTTAGGGGTAGGGATTGGGTTAAGTCTATATTTTTGGACAGTAATGACAAAAGATGTTGATCCAGGAACATGTCTTACTTGGCAAATTCACAGCGACCTCAAATTAGCTGGATTTAAATTTATTCTATAATATAATGTAATGTAATGTAATACATGAGCTTTAACATATAAGCAAAAGCAGGATTTGAACACAGTCTTCACAATCCTAATGCATCACTTTATCTCCTGAGCCTGGACAATTGTTGTAGTGTTAGAGATTAAAATAAAATACATTTATCAGATTTGAACAAGGACTTTCACATATGAAAGTCAAACAGATATCCTCTGAGTTGCAGTTACTTGCTTTTGGGTTTTTTGTTGTTGTTTCATGGTGTTTTGCTAGATATGGTGGAAAAATTCAAATTAAGTGATCGTGGGATTTAATCTCACAACTCTGATAAAAATGCAGTGCTTAATAGCCTGAGCCACAGATAATGGGGAGCTCATTTGTGGTAACATCAATGGCTTAATAATGTTAGAAAGAATTTACAGCCTCTTTTTTGTCTTCTTTTTTCATGTACAGAGAACTAGTGCAGAGATCTACAGTATCACTTCTAGATGAGCATGTCAGTCATTATCCACAGGCTTCATCAATACTCATCTCAGCTTGATCAACTCATTCTGAGCTATAGCCTCACACCAGGACCACAGCGAGACACCCAGAACTTTGTGTTTACCATGAGATTTTACAGGTGAGATACTGAAATCATGTTTAAATGCATTAAGCCTAAATATTCACATACTGAAACACGTAACCAAGCAATCAGACTTGTCAAGAAGATTTTTTATTAAATCTTTGCAACAACTTCAAGACCCATCCAGAGTTCCTCATCAATGACACTGACACAGAAAATCCTCTTTTTTTCCCATAAGTGAAGGCACAAATGCTTTATGACAGGAACTCCTGGTAATCACTTACATAACATGGCACAAAACAGCCCGGCATATTTGACATTACGAAAGATCCACATTATTTAGTCTGTAAGCATTTTTAATCACTGTCATTAAATAAACTATGAGAGATTACACTTCATAATCTCACTGAGACATACAGTAGCATAGCAGGATGCATCCAGGTCAAAAGTTACTGATAGACTGGGCACACAAGTCTGGTCTGACTGACCCTGCGGCTTCTCTGAGGTCTGCAGGCTGTACGCAATGTTCTGTGGCTTTGCGAGCAGCGGGCGATAACATCCCGGGATGTTGAGTTTAAGGGAAGTCACTCTGAAACGGGATGACCTCAAGCCATCCTGAGCCAATCGGTCTTGATACCACTGGCCCAGCAAGTTTTCTGGGTACTTGACACTATTTCCTGGCATCGGAAGAATTACCTAGAAGGAATTCAGAAGAAACATTATAAGGGATTGATGGGTCAGGTTAGCAAAGTAGACAGTCAGAAAAAAGGAGACATTTGAACATAGTACCTGGTCTAATGAAAAAACTTCATCCTTTTCCTCCACAGAGCTCACAACATGGACCTACAACACAGAAATAAAGCAATTACTACAAATGTCTATATATGTATATAATGTATAATATAATATATAATAATTATTTGTTATATAATAAATATAATTATTGCAATCAATTATATATATATACATAGCTACCTACATTGAGTCCATCACTTTTTTTTTCTTTCTCCACAGCTTTAACTAAACCAAGTTCCTAACCTGTGGAGTGTTCAGTTCCTCTGTGGTGTCTTTGAGTCCCTTTTCAGATCCAGCCCAAACTAGATCTCCCTGGACAGGCTTGAAGCCCAATGTCTGGAGCCGGTATTTGGCCGCTTCGTTCCACACTCTGCTACAGTAAGAGTGGAGGTAGAAGACCCTCATACTGTGGGGCAAACTGAGCCAGCCACGTATGCAACCCTCCTGTCTGCTGCCATACCGGTGAAGTGCACGGAGCATAAGGCGCTCTCTGGCTTTGTAAGCTGGCATGAGGGCCAAGCTCTCCTTGGCATTCCCTGAAGAGAGATATACACGGAGACTGTTAGTTGTTCTTGGAAGCACAGGAACTGTATGCAAAGAAAGAAAGTCAAATGGGTTTGGAACAACATGAAGGATCAGCAAACGATGACCTAATTTTAATTTTTTGGTGAACTATCACAAACTTCACTATCAGAGAGATCCCAGCACACACCAGTGAGAAGAAAATGACGTTTTGCCTTGTTCTGGAGATCATCACCATCCTCTGGAGTGAAGAACAGCTTAACAGAAGCCTCCTGCTCAAAATACACAGTGTTTTAAGACAGTGCACCACATATAGACATTAAATGGAAATGAATGACTTAAACTGGTACCATTTTCTCCTTTAAGAGCGCAAGCCCTACTTGGTCTGCTTGGACACATGATCCACTTCCGAACCGTTGGGGACCGTAATAATTTACAAAGCCTCTGTTCTATAAAAACAAAAACATATATATCTTTTATTGTAGCAGCGTGTGTGTCTATGCCATTTATTAATTAAATACTGGTGAACATATATTTACCTTCACATTTTCCACTGCCTCTTTTACAAGCTTCTGCAGCTCTGTAAGTTGACTTTTCCCATGAGGCTTCAGGTCTCTGATGACAAGATCAAAGTGATTTCCCTGGAGTCTGCCGAGCTTAAGGTGCTCAGAAACAGGACGGACATGAGAGATCTGCATTCCCCTCCTCTCAAACTCTGAGACTTTGTCCAGCAACCTGCCAGTAGAATTGTTACATGTATCTACAAATTGAGTCAAGTAAACCAGGGCTTTTTAAACCTTTTAATGACAAGAACCCCATTCCATGTTCATTATTTAAAAAAAAAAAAAGTTTGATATTATGAAGACAATAAAATGACATAATTTTGTATGTACTAAACAGCAAATACAAAAAATAGCAAACAGCAAAAAAAAAGGCTAAAATAGAAAATGAAAAATATATTACTTTTATTAATAATATTTCATGTTAATTTTAAAATATTTATTTATTTAGCTAGTAGATAAGGTAAGAAATAGAATAAAATATTTGCAATTTAAAAAAAAATCTTAGTTCATTAATTGCGCTAATTACAGGACCCAAATTCCTTAATGCGAAAGATAATGGATGACTCCAAAGATAAAGCTAGCTTTGATTCTTTTTATTTTTCGCTCTCCACTTTCATATACAGTGCATTTAATTTTAAAATATATACTTTTTTACTTTTATTTACTTTTTTGCTGATTATTTTCTTGTAATTGAAGGTGCAGTATGCAGTTCTTTTGCTCTCTTCAATGGCTGCAGTACACTGTGTTTTCTGCAAACTGGCAACCCAGGCTAGTGAAATATTGGGGGAATCACAAGTGGGCGGAATCACACAGACCAAAAAAAAACAGACATTCCGACATGGAATGCACATTTTCAAAGTATGATAACTGGCTGTAGCATTGTTTTTTGAAGAAACAAGTATGTGAACTTAGCATGTAGCAATATTTGCAAATGTATTATGGTACATACAGCACTTTTGGGGTAAGAAAGAGAATAAAATATTTGCAATTAATTTCATGATTTATGGTCAGTTCTAAAAATCAGAATGAAATGGTTAATGTTATCAAATTTGCTGAATGTGAATAATAAAATCACAATGTTTCACATGTTTCATTATCTGAAGTTAACACATGAACTTTGACAGCCCTAAAAGTTAGTTTTTCATTCAGATTTTTCACAAAAACCCTAGCACCCCCTTGTAGCCCCCCTGGGTATCCCCGGACTCCAGATTCAAACCCCTGTAGAGTAGAACATAGCCAACAAAAATTTACATTTCCACTTAGTACTAATTTAATTGAGAAAGGAGAAAAAATAAACACTAGGAAAAGACAGAACATCAGATAATGGACTAATTGACTAATGGTCTGTTTACCGATCTGGAGAGATCTTTTTCACCACCATGGCCTGGTAGGTGATGGCTCGCTTGTCTTTAATTCCTGCATAGGTAAAATCAGACGGAAGCACTCCAAGTACTGCAGCCATATAGCTGATGGCCTCCAAAGTCTCCAAGTTCTCTTTCCTCAGTGTGAAAGCTGAGGGGGAAAAAAAAGACTTGCATTTTAGGCAGGTTTCCATCAGCTTTACATGATGATAAGAAATGCGTCTTCTCTGCTCACCTGTGTATAATGTCACCTCCTCTTCCTCCTCTTGACATTCTGCTATTGTTCTCTTCTTGGGTTGTTTGCTCCTCTCTCTTAGTCTCACTGTAATGGAAGTCTTCTGCTGGTCAGTGAAGCTCTTGGTTTCCACAAGCTTCCCAAACCGCCTGCTAACAAAATGGTGAACTGAAGTTCGGTGCTCCTTGCTATCATCGGGCAGGAAGGTGAACGCAGAACCAGGTACTTTGGCATCGATGAACCGGAAGAACTCCTCAGCTTCTCCTTCAGAGGCTAAACTAGCAAGCTCCTTGAAGTCTGGGTCCTCTCTGACCCGAATCTCTGATTGGTTGGTCACAGTCTGGAGGAAGGGGAAGTTGTATCGTACTGCTCTGTGGACAACTGCTCTCTGGTGTTTATCAGGATAAGTACCCAGTGACAGTTCCACCTTTTCTTGCTCACCATCTCTTACTCTCATTTTGTTAGTGAAATGCTCCAACTCTTTGTTCACACTTGGACCCAGGATTACATTCAGATCAAAGCAATCCTGATTTAAAATGTCAGTGTCATCTGGTTTAGATTGTTTTAATTTATCATCCCTTTTAATAGCTTGACTTGGTCGAGAAGGTCTTTTTGTATGTTCTTCTTGAACATTAGGATTGTTAACAAATTGTCCATTGATGTCTATCTCAATAACCACAAAGTCTTGGGGTGAGTTTTTTATGGTCCCATGGAAACCTTCATGGTCTGATATGAAGCACAAGAGTGTGTCCCTCTCCATTCTGAAGCCCTAAACGAAAATGCACTTAGCGATTAAGTTTTTTTTTTAAATTGTTTTAGTGATTTATTCATTTGTATAGACATGTAATGTAAACTTATAATGAAATGTATAGAATTTATCGTGTTAACATTAACACTAATACATAAGAACAACTGAATCACCATTACAAAGCTCGTTCGTTTAACACTGCTGCGTCATAATACAAAGCAAGCAAAATATAAATATTCGAAAATAGTGCTTACACTCACCCGCGTGTTTTTATTGTCAGTTCACTTCTTCCGCAGCACGTGGTTCCGCTCTTAAAGGCACAGAAGCGCAAAAACCGTGCGATAACGTATTCTTGTTTAGCGAGGATTCAGTAAATTCAGTACTTTTTCAACCTAAAGTGCCAATTTTATACAAAATGTGTAAGGCATGTTGTCATATTAAGTCGTAATGAGAACAAAACATTAAATGTTAAGGGGGGTGTGTGTGTGTGTGTGTACATGTACATTTTTTATTGATTATTCTTCACACAATAGCTATGCATTATTCATAACTTATTGATTCTCCCCAATTCCTCTGTTTCCCCTTTTAAATATTCCTTTCTAAAATAGCCTACCGCTTATACACACAGAAAGTCTTTAGTTTTGAGGACATTCACACAGTCAGCTACATAGCATTTGAACACTGGATTTACAAAAAACATTTCAGGTTGACATTTCAAGTTTTTCAACATTGCATCAACTACTGATGAACACTTTCATTTTTATTCGATTTATCACTCAGTAGGTTATTTAACTATTTATGACTATGTGTTTGGAAGGCTTTTGTCTTTCAAACACTAAAACGCACAAATTCATGTTATTTCTTATTTCACGTAATGTAATGTTTAATGCACTTCATGTTAATTAAGGAATGCACTCTTTGTATTTTTGTATCATGGTAGAAGATTATCCTATTTAAATCAAAGTTATAAACAAGTTAGGTCAGAAATAATATAAACGTAATCAAAAATAGTATGATTATTTGACCCTAAATGTGTAATTAATGGATTATGTTACTAACTACAAGTTTTGTCATGTAATTTGGAATCAGTAATGGACTACAATTTGAAAGTAATCTACCCAGCTCTCTGTGTGTGTGTGTGTGTGTGTATATATATATATATATATATATATATATATATATATAATTTATATGTATTTTTTCTTTCTTGTTAAAAGTTTTTAATTGTGAGAAATACAGAAACTGTAGAAAGAATTTTCAATTTTTTTTTATTTTTCTCTCTCCTCTATCTTATACAATGCATAGAAAAAGACATTTAAGACTCAATGATTCCTTTCCAGACTTCATAATACCCTTACATAGGAGACATGTTAATAGTGGTTCGCCTGTTGTGAATCAGTAGATGGATCGTCCCAGAGGTTCTGGAACTTACAGTCCCTTCCCTTATGAGTGCTTTCAAAAGCATCCCAAGCGAGATGCTGAGTGAACTTAACTCCAAGCACTTATACATTAGTGTTGTTGCAAATGGCATGAAATGCAGGCTGGCCATTAGATGACATGTAAAACATTCGTTCAGGCAGACAGGATGGCCCTAAACCCCTGAAACCATGGACACTCACTCCAAGATGTTAGACAACAACATCATCTGGACAAACAGCTGTACAGGCTTAGAAAAATAGTATCTCTGCGGGTTTAGTCTTCACTAGAAGAACGTGAAAAATATCTAAGATGCAGAGAGGCATCACTTTTTCAGATTTGTGTTATGACGGATTCTATTATTTATTATCATATCCCTATAATTAAACAATCCTACATTTAAAAAAAAAAAAAAAAAGACAAGACCAATTTTTAAGAATTAAAACATTTAAAAAGGTATTGGAACATTTTCAGCACAATATTCTTGGCAAATCCTTCATTGAAATCATCCCTATCGCTACAAGCTTCAGTGGCTGTCAGAATACTGATCATTTACATAGTCACTCTTTAAGAAAATTTTCAACCCTAATCAATCAAAGTGAATTAATAATGCGTATGGCCTCATAAAACAGATCTGAACTTCTGACCTTCCTGTGGACTGTTTAACTTTCCGGGCTTGTTTTCCAAACATAAATCATGCCTAATCTCCACAGCCATTTTCCTGGACAAATATTAAAGTTACTCCTCAGCTAAAATGGAAAGCTGGAAAGCTGCCACTGAAAGTGCAATTTATACCTTGACTAGATATCTGTTTATGGGAAAGCATCTCTTTTTCTCAAAAATTATCTTCAAAAAGGTTTGAAAATCAATATCTATTTCTGGACAACGAGCACTAAATGGAGTGTCTATTTCAACAGTATTGCACTCTATATCATAATCTTGGCTAATATGCAAGTAAACAGCATAATAGTGTTAAAACTATTACCAGGAACATCACAGACGGCATCCTTGAATGCAAGTGAAGCTTAGTAAAACACATTCTCGTCTACCTCAATCTGTGTTCTTCCACATAGCGTATCATATTGCAAGCTACAAAATGTAATTTTACAGGCTTAGTGTTTTACTTTGTGCATAGATCAGTCTATAGGGCTGTGGTCTACATGAGTCAAGGTAAAAATGGGAATTCGCTTCGAGGACGGGATTCATTAGACTAAGTGGAATGTACCACTGTCAGATTCAGAACAGGAAGAGGTTTAATCATCATCGGCGCCATCTCCTGGCGCCCGTGTAATTCTACGGCCCCCCCTCTTCCCGGTTGGCCCCTTGGGTTTGGCAAAAGCTTGCTTGTGCGCATGCTGCTTGGGATGAACCTCTTCATATAGGAAGTCACTGGTTAGTTCATCACCATTGTCAATTTCCAGCTGAAAGGAACAATCAAAGGTGAAAACTCTAACTTTAACATTATTGTAAATGGTCTGATAACCTTAAAATGACACTTGCTTCCAGGAATTCAACAGAATGGTGTATGTTGCATTTAATACTACAGTGAAAACTGTAAACATATATAACATGTAATACCTTTTTTGCAATTTCAATGCCCAAGTTTTTCTCCACTGTGTCTGTGAGAGGGTTCTTGCAGCTTGAATACAGCATTCTCTCTTTGATGCTGCATTTATAACCAGGCATAGAGTAGATGAACACTGCAAACACAAACACGCACACAAAAAAGCAATAAAACCGTTTGAAATTGCATTATACATATGTGTTTATCATAAGCACTTTTGAAACTATTGTCATACAGGACAAAACATGCCCAACAATTGCTAATGGCATTGAGATTTTAAAATTTGAACATTAACAACTTAAAGGTAATCAGATGATAACTAGATGTCCTTAATACATAATTCTACACAAAACACCTTTAAATGTAAGAAAAATAAAAATGCATAACCGGCAATGGTAATTTTGAAAATATACTTTTTAAGAAATAAATATTTTTTGGTGAACAGTTCAATAGTCCTAATTTTCAAAAACATTTTTTGTTCTTATATTTTTAGGAATAAATTGGAACATAAATCAGATAAATTTGTTCTAACAGACAATCTTACTTGTATAATCAATAACTATTAACTACGACGGCGTTTTAGTGCCACCTTAAAAAAAAAAAAAAAAAATCTAAGATTACGAGATTAAAATTATTAATATTTGAAATAAAAATTAAATTAGAATAAAATTGAAATACTACGAGAATAAAGTGAAATGTTCACGAGATTAAAGTGAAATACTACGAGAATAAAGGCGAAATGTTTGAATTAAAGTCAAATGTTACGAGATTAAAGTCAAATGTTGCAATTAAGTCGAAATACTACGAGGAAAATAAAGTGAAGAAATGTTTGATTAAAGTGAAATGTTACGATTGATCGAAATATTACAGTTAAAATTGAAATACTACGAGAATAAAGTCAAATAATGCGAATTAAAAGTGAAATGTTTAGAGATTAAAAATCGAAATGTTTAGAGATTAGAGATCGAAATAATGCGAGAACTCGTCAATATTCTGAGATTAAGATCGAAATACTACGAGAATAAAGTCAAAATGTTTAGAGATTAAAAAAGTCGAAATATTCTACAGTTAAAGATCGAAATGTTACGGAGATTAAAGTCGAAATGTTAAGTTAAGATCGAAATACTACGAGAATAAAGTCGAAATACTACGAGAATAAAAAAGTCAAAAATGTTTTGAGATTAAAGTCGAAATGTTTGAATTAAAGATCAAAATATTCACGAGAATAAAATTTGAGAAATGTTACGAGAATAAAGATTTGCTCAGATTATAATATTTTGGGAATGGGGCTATTCTAGCCTTTTATACGCGTGCAAATGGCACGGATTACAGAACACCGGGATATTCCAAAACCTCAGCTTTCAAAATATGTCAGTTTTATAGCGAAATACAAACAATATGTATAGGCTATATTGCAGTAATGCGGCATGTGAGTCAATCAATTTAACGATTACAATAACGAACTACGAGACATTATTTTCATTATAAATTAGGCTAAACTGTTTTTATTTTCATGCATTATGATGTTCCTTCACTTTTATATCTTGCTATAAACATGAAATAAAAAAAGAGCAAAAACACATTTATAATTTGTATTACGTTATAAAACTGACAATTTGAAAGCTGAGGCTATGTATGTAAAAGCAACAAAGCACAAAATTATTTGCGATTACTATGGAGTGGCTGGCGCTTTTACAAATAAACAATGGAAGACATTAAATATTATGTCCTCATTTACAGTTTTATACCATGACTAAAACAGTTTGTGAATGTCATCACTTCAGATTTTACAGCAGAAAAGAACACAACAATATAACTTAAAAATGTTAACAAATTTGAGTCTACTTCAACCTTTAGAACGTTTTATTGCCGTTTAGTTAAACAGGTTATGTGAGGAATGAAAGTTTGGACGCCACAGATGTTTCTGCGGAGTAGGTGGTGGAATTTTCACAATAATTTAATGAATTGATTCACATAAATAGAGCGATCTGTCACGCCACATTAAAGAGCTTGAAAATCACATTACTGTAAAGACATAATTTGTGTTTACGCTATAAAACTGATTTGAAAGCTGAGACTTTGTGTTATATTAAAAGCACAGCTTAAGACGTTATTGTTATTGGGTGGCTGGCGCACTAAATAACGAATGCAATGGAAGACATGAAATATTATTTCCAAGCATACTGTCCCAACGAGTTTGGTATGATTTCTGCTAATAATCCCATATATATTTGTAGTGTATTAAAAAGGGTTAAATAAGAGAGCTACAGCGCCCCCCAAAGGAATGTCGATTGAGTGTGAGCTGATGTTAGATAAAACAGTTGTTCCTGTTCAGTTTTGTTAATAAATATCATATTCTTGATATTAAGCTGTTTCCGCGAGTCCTTAAAATTGACTCTTTCGCATCCAGTAGATGAAGCTTGACGCTCGGAGCAACAATATTCAAATCAATTCCGGTGGCCTGGCCACTTCTCCCGGTGCTCTCAATGCGGGCCATTTGCATGCGCAATATAGGCTATACTCTCAAAATATTATAACTTTAATTTCTACGATTTAAATTCTCGAAACATTTCGACTTTATTCTCGTAGTATTTCGACTTTATTCTCGTAATATTTCGACTTTAGCTTCATTAACATTTCGACTTTATTCTCGTAACATTTCGACTTTATTCTCGAAATATTACGACTTTAATCTCGTAATTTTAGATTTTTTTTATTTTTTAAGGTGGCACTAAAACGCCGTCGTAATTAACAGACATTATCCAAAAAAAAAAAAAAAAAAGCAAACATATATAAACAAAATAAAGAAAATAAATAAATGTAAAAAAAAAAATACCACAAACAGTTCAAAAGCCCTAATAATTACTAATGTGTTAATTTAATAATTACATAATACATATACACACACACATTATTCTGTATTCATAACGTATATATAAATTTAATGAACATATGATTTGCCACTCTTACCTGTGGACTCAAGGTAGTCTCCTTCATGCGAGTGTTTGTAGAGGAAAAAGTGATACCTAGCTGCATCATTTGGGATCCTTTTAGGCAAATCTTTCAGCTCTGTGGGAGCTGTACTGGACAACTTGATGGATTCTTTAGGAAAATCTATTTCCTGTTAATGGGATGGACATAATTAATGTTTTTGAATAATTACGCAGGTCTACAACATGTATTTCCGTCACATGTTGGTGGTTCTGTGGATAGGGGTCAACCCAACTAGTCTGTCTTCTAACAGTAAACATACAGTACCATTATGCATTTCAGGTGTTTTCTTTGAATTCAATATACAGGATGAAAAGGAGGGATAAGATGCTATTGTACAGAGCCGCTGGGAGTGGTGAAGTACCAATTGAACGTAGTTAATCCTTTTCTCCCTGAACTGCTCCAGAGCCTGAATAGCTTCTCTCTGCATAGGGAACGCCACTCCCTGAAGAGTCTGCTGCTTTGTATCAACATGGATGTCTGTCTGCAACTGAAAACACACATATAAGCCTTTAAAAATGTGTATGCACTGGCCTGTAATCACTAAAGCAATCACAATGGTTGTTGAATGATTCTTCTGCAATTAATGTTGTAGTTTATAAAGCAGCAATGTTACACTGTATGTTGAGATTTGAGAATGTTTTATGTTTAACTATGTCTATGACCCTTGATAAATTAGCATGTCACTAGTGTTGCCAAATCTCATCCAAAAAATAAGAAACTTGACTCACCAAAATAAGCCTAAAGCATTTTTATTGCTTCAATATGATTTATTGGAGCATAAAATGTCAAAATAACCACGGATAAATTATAGGGCTGTGCCGGTACAATTCTATATGAATTAATTATTATGCGTTTATTGTTTTGTTTATATTAATATAATCAATTGAACATATACACAAATATTTTAGGAAATTAATACTTATATTCAGTAAGGGTGCATAAATTGACCAAAAGTGAGTGTTTTTTATTTACATTATACGTTATTCTACATTAGTGCTGTCAAGTGATTAATCCAAAATAAAAGTTTTTGTTTACATAACGTGTGTGTGTGTGTGTATTGTGTATATTTATAAATGTATATATAAATACACACATACAGCATATATTTTGAAAATATTTACATGTATATATTTATATTCATATAATTTATATCATATAAATATATTTAATATATAAACGTAACATTTTTCTTAAATGTATACATGCATGTGTGTGTATTTATATATACATAATAAATATACACAGTACACACACATATATTATGTAAACAAAAACTTTTATTTTGGATGAGATTAATCGCGATTAATCGTTTGACAGCACTAATATATATATATATATATATATATATATAAATAAAATCTTCCCAACCCCAAACTTTTGAATGGTACGCTTATAATATAATAAAAATTACATGTCAACACTGCACACCACATTCTGTGCTGCACCCACTGAATGAACCTCCTGCTTTGCCTCTCTGGCTGCTTTCATCCAGGATTGGGACCAGCATTTCATCCACCCATCTACTCAATAAAATCTCTCTTTCAACAAATTAATAAAAATAAAACACCACAAAGCTGCTTTCCTCTCCTCTCATACATGTAGATTAGTGTAGCATTATCTTCCTCCCACAGCTGCTGCTGCTCTAGGGGGAGTTCAGAGTGCCTTTTGATTGGTTCATTTACGCTGCCTGTCATTTTGAAACAGCCAACGATGCATTTAAGATTCAGACCATATCCTTTTATGGTATGAGGGGAGGTTTGTGTGCGTTGCCAGCAGCATCCTTTGCAATTGGTTCCAGGAGCTGGTTTAAATGAGAGAGTGCATGGGACTGAGCTTCTCTATTTTTAGTCAGCATATGTCTGATGCTAAATATTACATTTATGTTTTTGCAAAGACTCTTCCATACACATGGCGATTTTGGACATCCTTTATAGTTTTTATATGCCTACTGCTCAGCAAACAACATCGTTCGCTTCAGTTCACAATGCAAAAATGGCTCCTAAAGAGCAAGGACCCATCGTTTTGCTTTGAGGTAATGTTGTGCGTAATGTAATGAAACAGTCTTTTTGTTCAGCTCATGAAGTTACTAAATACAAAAGGCCTGATATGAACTGTTGGACTGATGTGGTTTTGCCCTAATTTAATAAAACCTCAGCAGAGCCTGACTAAGGTGTACACCCATGCTGTGTTTATGATGATGTCAGCATTACCTCATTGAGCTTAATTTGCCTCAGTTCCTCCTCTGCTGCAGTCAAAGGTAGAGGCGCCGCCTGGGAGCTGAGGTACTTTTTATAGCCATTTAGAGAGACATCGTCCTGAGCAGAAAGAGATGCATTAGTGGGGAAACTTATGGCTGCCATGCATGCATGTGAAGGTTTGATTTCAAGAATGGCAGATGATATATGTCATACCTTCACTGTGCCAAAAATCTCTTCTTTAATGTGACCACCACCAAACTCTTTCTTCAGCGTGGCCCTCGTAGCAGCATACAACATCTTTTGTCGAACCTGAAAGAAAAAGTTGTTTCAACAAACAAACAAACAAAATTATATATATATATATATATATATATATTTTTTTTTTTTTTTCTTTTTAGGAACAAGAACATGCATCAGATGAATTTGTTTTAGGGCAACATACTTCTATAATCATAAACATATAAAACAAACAACATATAAAAGTACTATTTAAAAGTTCATGAATAGTTCAACCAAAATATAAAAAAAATTTCTGTTCAACCAAAACAGAAAATTTACTCTCCCTCAGGCCATCCAAGATCAGTTTTTTTCTTAATTGGATAATTGGAACAGATTTGGCATTACATTATTTGCTCACCAATGGATCCTCTGCAGTGAATGGGTGCCGTCAGAATGAGAGTCAAAACAGCTGATAAAAACATTACAATAATCCATAAGTAATGCACATGACTCCAAATGCCTTAATGATGGATTTGTTTCTGCTTTACACTTCACATGACATTAATTAATGGACTGGAGTCGTGTGGGTTATTATGATGTTTTCATCAGCTGTTTTGACTCTTATTCTGATGGCATCCATTCACTGCAGAGGATCCATTGATGAGCAAGTGATGTAATGATAAATTCTATTCCAAAGAAGAAACAAACTCGTATACATCCTGTATGGTTTGAGGGTGAATAAAACTGTCAGCAAATTTTTTGGGTGAACTATTCCTTTAATACTTGAATCCAACCATGAGGAATTTCTGGATTTCAATTTTAAAGTTGATTTGTTTTAGGAAAGCTCTTGGTTTTAGCAATTTGAGCTGGTTTTAGATCAGCGTGAAAGAACGACTGATTCGGGTGCGATTGGGACTCTAGCCATTTTAGTCTCCCTCTGGTTGTTGAACATTGAGGGAGAAAATTAGAATTGCAAATTTGTAGCACAGAACCACAACTGTCCGTTTTCTGTATCAGGTCAACCGTGCTTTTCATAAAAAAAAAATAAAAATACTGTGAAAGTAGATTAATGTCAAACTCTTTTGCTTGAATGCACAAAGTCTCCATTATATTAGCTTACCTGATACTTTATCTTTTGGTAAAAGATCACATTACAAGGGGATCTCCACAGTTAAGATCCACTCACTTAAGATACATTCGTTTGTTATAACAATGGCACAATATCCTTGATGATCATCTCCACATAGTACTACAAAAACCTCTTATTATAGCCTGTTTTGATATGGACAGGCTTAACTGGCAACCACAAATTTTTAAAGAGCTTTAAACCAGGGACAGTATATGTGGAGTGGATGGATTAAAATGCACTGAGCAATGTCATCTCATGATGTCCTTTGGCCTCGTACAAGCTGAAAGAAGATGCGACAGCATGCAAACAAACTCACTGGAGAGTGATCCGGAGACCAGGCCAGAAAGATCCACTCATAACCCTGGTTGTTGGTGGTATCCAACCTGTAGAGAAGGTATGAGGGCATGTCATCCTCCACGAGAGGGAGAACACAGCTGTCCCACTCCTGGTCCCATTTCTTGGCAGCCCGTTTACTTCCGCCAAGAACTAACTTCTCTAAAGGAACACAACAGAAGAAAGCAAAGTGATATATGATTCTTTGGTTATACATTGACAATCATTTTTGTATTTAGTCAAAAACAGAACAAAAAAAATTGACAGCGCATTATGTAGCAGTTCAGAAAATGTGAGAGGATTTTATAAGTATAACTGAGATACTATTACTTTTTATTAATATTTTGAATTTGTTATTTAGTTTTTAAATTTTACTTAAAGTTTTAGCCTTTATGATTAGTCTTTGTCATTTTAATTATTTGTTTACATGTCTACATGTTTATGTATGTTATGCATTTTCATTAATTTTTCTTTCAGTTTTAGTTTTATGAAGATAAACTAAATGAAAATGAGAAATGTTGCTTTGGGAAATATATATATATATCTCCAGTTAAAGTTTTTATTTTTATTTATTTAGTTTATATTTTATTTCAAGTAACAAAAATTGCTATATGATTTTAGTTTGATGTGAGATACAAGAAAACAACAACTATAATTAAGAGTGAACATATATATATATATATATATATATATATAAAGGTTTTTTTTTCTTTAAAAAGGACAATTTTGACTTGTTTCTTGTTTTGTGTTCTCATGTTTGAAAGGGTTTTGAGGTTATCTTAATATCTGTTACAGAAAGCCATATATGTTTTTTTTTATTGCTATTCCTGACTTGTGAATGTAACATTCTGCTCAAATAATTAAGCAATAAATAAAGTAAAATTTCATATGGTTCTAAATTTAAAGCTCTTTTAAAGTCTTCTGACATGCCAATTTTAAGTTTAAGTAAATTTATTTTAAAAAGCTATTTAATAAATGTTTGCACTCTGATGTGTAAAACAGTCATCTCACCATTTTCAATCACTACTTTGATGAGCCGATATTCTCCATTCCGGGCCTTCGCAAAGATTTCTTTCACTTCCCCGGTGGCTGAGAAGAGAAAGCACAGGACACAATGAGACCATTTATTCTGATGCGAAACAAAGCTGACCATCTCTGGACAACGGAGTTGAAATTTGGCTGACGAACCAAAGTGAGAAATCTAAAGAGGCATTGTTAGGGACAGTTTGGAGACTGCAGTCCATTCCTGGAGTATGTTCTTTGAAATTTTTTTTTGCAGAAACCACAATATGACCATGCAAGGTGATCTTTAATTAAAACTTCAGCATGACTGCATTGATTTGATACACTTGTTGTCATGGTAACACAACGCCACTGCAGTAAAAGCTCAATGTAAACAGATGTCAATTGCATAATGCCTAGCAACACCTTTGAATAAAGGTGACACGGTTATTACAGTTGGACCTTTGAGACCTGCTGCCTTCCTGCCTAATCCTCAACTCCAGTCTGAAAACAGCCTACTGATAGTGAAAGAGCAGTCGGAGTTTATTTGCATGACCATATTAGTGCAACAAAAGGCAGAGTACACTTGACACAGATTCCTTGTCTGGCTCTGGTTTGTTTACTGCAAGCTCGCAATAAAACTCTATAAGGTAATTCAGTCTCAGCGACGACCACAACAGGTTCTTCTGTTTACAAACAAGCGCCAAATCAAGGAACGTGTATTATAGCGACATAATAAACTCCGTCCGGGTTATTTGAATCGACAATAAAAGATCGTTAAGGATTTTACCTTGGATGCCGGTTTGATGAGACATTCTGGCTCTCTTGCGTCGGCCGGTTGGTAGATGGTAGTAGTGAAAGAACACGGAAGTCGGAGAACGAACTACAGTAATTTGAGATGCCTGTCATGTGACGCTATTGCGTGGCCCCGCCCACTGCGGTGTGGTGCGCATGTGTATTTTAGAGACAAAAACTATGTACTAAATAAAAATGATTACAGAAGTTAACTAAATTTAAAAATCACAAATTTAAGACGTCCTGAGAGACTAATGTAATATTTTCTTTATTCATTTTGTGGTATTTTACAGTGAGGGTTTGGGGGTAATTATACCTAGAAAAGTAAAGTCAAGAGTTTTTAAATATGCTATATAATGGTCACATTTTTATCAAATACTGAAATTACCTTGATTGAAAGTAAACCGCCAGGGGTTTTCAACGGGGGTCCGGGGACCCTCAAGGGGCCTGCATGGAGTGTTAGTTGGTCCATGAAAAAGTTTAGAGAAAAACTGTGTAAAAATGTAAATAATAGTAATAAAACAAATAAATAAGAAAAATGCATTAATATAAATGAATAAAAAATAGATTAAAAATAAATAAAATTTAGGTTAAAATATATGAGTTAAGTCAAGTCACCTTTATTTATATAGCACTTTTAACAATACAGATTGTGTCAAAGCAACTTTACAATATCAAAATAGGAAAATAGTGTCAATAAATTAGAGTTAAAAGAGTTAATAAATAATACATTTTACAGTACATTACTATGAGTTAAATAAATAAATACATAAATAAACGAATAAAAAATAGATTAAAATAAGTAAACAAACAAGTTAATAAATAAATAAATATTCTTATAGTACAACACTATAATTAGGAAAACAATATAATAAACTTTCCAAATACTATTTCAGACATAAATTGGGTCTAAAATTGGGTATAAATTTATACATCCACATGTAATGCTAAACTTCAGCATTGCATGTGGATGATCATAATTGGAGGTCCGTGGCATCTAAATAATTGAAAACCCCTGCACGTTGCAGTTCATGCTGCGAGAAGCAGGGCACTTGGCATTTGGTTGTGTGCACTTGGGACAGATCTTGGAAGCGGTGGAATTTCTCAAATGCAGGGTGGGGTTGCGAACATCCCACAGACATACTATATAAATATACTGCCAGACTATAGTGTTGATTCAGTTGCTGTGTCTGTGTATGTGTTAAATGAACCACAAACTCAGCAGAGAGGAGTGGCACTGAGCAATGGCAGGGCAATTCATGGTAAAAGCAGACTAAATCTTCCTAGTGAATTAGAGGTTACTGGGCCACACACCCCACTGCCAAAGGCCTTAATCAAGATCCTCTGCAATAGTTCTGTGTGTAATAGCATATTCTATTTAAAGAAGACATTTGTATTGTTACTTAAACTTGGCTGTTGGTTAATTACTAAAAAGTCATTTGTTTCTTACTAACTTACAATATCTACCTTATTTTGTAATGCAAATATATACTAATTTCTTTGAATGTGCAAGACCTAATTCAATGATTCATTAGCACTAGAATAACAAAGTGCAGTAAATGATACAATTATGTGAGTTGTAATATTGTCAGAATACCTGATTCATGCAACAGTCATTGTGACTCGAGCAGCTCCTGTTTATCTGTTTATGTGAAGCACACAAAGGACAACAGCTCACAGCTGTGAAATGCAGAGTACCTGGATTTTCACGACTACTCACATTCAACACGTCCTTGGGGATCATTTACAATCATAGCAAACTAGGACACTGTCCAATATGACTAATAAAGTTAGAAGCTCAAGCATTCAAATGCACATGAATCATAAGCTATTTCTGGAATGCGCAGTATTCAGTATGCAATTTTTTTCAGTGCATGCAAGAAAACCCTACTATATTTGCCAAAAAGTGGAATATAGGCCTACAAAAGAGCACACTACAAAAAATGTTATATTCTATAATGCAATGCATTCAAATTTAACGTTCCAATTCTATTGTGATTAATGAACAAGTAACTTCAGACTCATTATTTACCCAAAGTTAAGAAATGTAAACAAGTTTAGTTTCATTTCCCAAATTATAACTGAATGCTATTCAAATGCAATGTGATGAGGTTATGTGTAGCGTACAGTTTTTTTGAAACATTAATTATGGAGTAATGTCTATGGTTTTCTTTTTTAAAAATATACACTCACTAGGGCGGTACCTTTTCAAAAGGTAGCTACACCTTTGTACAACCCGAATTCCAGAAATGTTGGGACGTTTTTAAAATTTAAATAAAATGAAAACTAAAAGAATTTCACATGTGCCAATATTTTATTCACAATAGAACATATATAACATAACAAATGTTTAAACTGAGAAATTTTACAATTTTATGCACAAAATGAGCTCATTTCAAATTTAATGCCTGCTACAGGTCTCAAAATAGTTGGGACAGGGGCATCTTTACCATGGTGTAGCATCTCCTCTTCTTTTCAAAACAGTTTGAAGACGTCTGGGCATCGAGGCTATGAGTTTCTGGAGTTTTGGTGTTGGAATTTGGTCCCATTCTTGCCTGATATAGGTTTCCAGCTGCTGAAGAGTTCGTGGTCGTCCTTGATATATTTTTCATTTAATGATGCGCCAAATGTTCTCTATAGGAGAAAGATCTGGACTGCAGACAGGCCAGTTCAGCACCGGACTCTTCTACTACGAAGCCATGCTGTTGTAATAGCTGCAGTATGTGGATTTGTATTGTCCTGCTGAAATACACGTCATCTGGAGGGGAGCATATGTTGCTCTAAAACCTTTATATATCTTTCAGCATTCATAGTGCCTTCCAAATCATGCAAGCTGCCCATACCGTATGTACTTATGCACCCCATACCATCAGAGATGCTGGCTTTTGAACTGAACGCTGATGACACGCTGGAAGGTCTCCCTATTTAGCCTGGAGGACACGCCGTCCGTGATTTCCAACAATAAATGTCAAACTTAGACTCGTCTGACCATAGAACACTTTTCCCCTTTGAAACAGTCTCTTTTAAATGAGCCTTGGCCCCCAGGACATGTCAGCGCTTCTGGACCATGTTCACATATGGCTTCCTTTTTGCACGATAGAGCTTTAGTTGGCATCTGCAGATGGCACGGCGGATTGTGTTTACCGACAGTGTTTACTGGAAGTATTCCTGGGCCCATTTAGTAATGTCAATGACAGAATCATGCTATGATTGAACAATGTTATGCACTGTGGATGATGAGATTTGCAAAACCTTTGCAATTTGACGTTGAGGAACGTTGTTTTTAAAGTATTCCACAATCTTTTTCACAGATTGCAGAGTTTCTGCCCATCTTTACTTCAGAGAGACTCTGCCTCTCTAAGACATCCCTTTTATAGCTAATGATGTTACAGACCTGATGTCAATTAACTTATTAGTTGCTAGATGTTCTCCCAGCTGAATCTTTTCAAAATTTCTTGCTTTTGCAGCCCTTTGTTGCCCACATGCCAACTTTTTTGAGACCTGTAGCAGGCATCAAATTTGAAACAAGCTCATTTAGTGGATAAAAGTGTAAAACTTCTCCGTTTAAACATTTGTTATGTTATCTATGTTCTATTGTGAATAAAACATTGGCTCATGTGATTTGAAAGTCTTTTAGTTTTCATTTTATTCAAATTTAAAAACCGTCCCAACATTTCCGGAATTTGGGTTGTAACTTATTAACCCCTAAAGGTGCATATTGGGAACTTAAAGGTACATATTAGTAGGCTAAGCTAAATCTAGGCCTATAAATGGCAGCTTATACCGTTTGATGTTTTTGTACCTTTTTCCACAGTAGGCTTTACAGTGTATTCTGTACAGTTTTAAATAAGAGGTAAATTAGTATTCAAACATTGGCAATAGACTGTAATCAGGTTAGACGCCATATTGAACTTAAACACGGATCAAAACGAGGCTGTAAGGGACAGATTTACAGTATTTATAATGGCACGTACTGTATATGAAGGTCCTGTAATTTCACATCACAGCTTACAACTTTCAAAACTGTTTCATGGTTTATTAGTCTATACTGAAAGTATTT
The DNA here is from genome assembly GCA_021397915.2 of Tor tambroides. Lineage (NCBI taxonomy): Eukaryota > Metazoa > Chordata > Actinopteri > Cypriniformes > Cyprinidae > Tor > Tor tambroides. The sequence goes on from JAFVLL020000248.1 coordinate 25,874, forward strand.
TCAGAAAGATGTTTTGTCAATATGTTGCTAAACAACAGTACAATCCACTGAATGCTGTCCTTCACTGTCTTGTTTACATTAATGTCAAAAACTAAATATGGTGCTACCCTGACTAAGGTCTGCTGGTTTAACCACAAGGTGGCGCAATTATCCTATCTATTTTAGGAGCTCCTCTAGACTCCTCACTTTAATTTTTTATTTCATAAACAAGTTTAGACTAAATATGACATATAAATCCAGGAAAGCAGTTGCAGATTAGTATTCGCTTTCTCCAGATGCTGTCATTTTATAAACTTAACAGAGGAGTGAATCTTCATTACTCTTTAAATCCATCTCTGAAACACAGCAGTGACAAAACAAACAAAAAATTTAAATGCACAGGACAAAGTTAACAAGCTGTTATGGGACATATACTCAGTCAGAAAGGTTCTCATGCAAGTACACATACAAAAAACCTCCAATACACACAATAGGCCCAATATTGTTTGGCCTTCCTGTAATGGGAAAATAAATAGACCCATCCAAAGCTGCCATCAGGTGTTTGTTCAGAACTGAAAGGCCATATCAAGATACATATAGAGGCCATAACTCAAGCTGTCTCATTTGTTTGCGTGTGTGTACGTGTGTGTGGCGACGCCACAGACTGAGAAAGAGAATGAAAACGTGTAGGCTTATGTTTTTTGTTGGTGTGCGTAGGAGGGAGATAGAGAAAGGTAGAGAACAGAATAGATAGAGCCTGAAAAAATATTTCTGCTCATGATATTAGTGTACAAAATTATGCATATGCTTATAAAATCACCTACTGTAATGATGCAGATTGTATGCCCACTCTTAGCTTAATATGAGCTATAATGGATCCAACTGTTAGCTCCTTTTCAAATGTCATTACTGAAAAACATCACCACAGGAAATCCCACCATTCATCCTCTTAACCAAACAAAAACAAAATTACACCCCAAAGAAGATGTTATACCTGTGTTTGAAAGATCTGCAGGAAAATTCACATACATTAGTCATAAAATGGATGAATGCTTTCTCATTTTATCGCTACTGAAAGTGCTCTTGCCTTCATCTGTCTACGGGCTCCGGGTTTAGTGGCTTTGGCACAGCCCGGCTGCTTTATAGCTCATATCCAGATGGACATCACCAACTTTTGGTGCTTAAAATTTCATGACCTTCAGCGGCAGAGTAGGAGATTTATGGTCGCTGCACGACATCCAGTGCTACATTTATAAAGGAGCTTCATGGAAAGCCACTTGAATTTATAATCAACATGAATGTGTGTTTCATTTCACAATGTGACTCGATGTATTTTGTAGAGGGACCAAACAAGGCAATTATTGTCTCTCTAAGACATGTTCATATGCCAAATTGTGTGTTTACATGAGGTGTAATGACTGTGCATTGTGATGAGTGCTTCTCGATTATGAAATAATTTCCCAGTTGTGACTTCTGTACAGCTTTTTTTTCGACCATGAATCATGCAGGGAACACAATTTTTCATAATTTATAAGCTTTCCCCAAAGCCATGGGATTTCAAACATCCCAGCACCGAAGTAGATCTTTCGGAATTAGTTAAATTATCGAAAAGCAAGCCTAGCATCTCTTGCTGCATCATGGGAAATCAGACATACTAACAGATATAACAAGTTATACAACCTGAATTCCGGAAATGTTGGGACATTTTTAAATTGGAATAAAATGAATACTAAAAGACTTTCAAATCACATGAGCCAATATTTTATTCACAATAGAACATAGAGAACATAAATGTTTAAACGGAGAAATTTTATACTTTTATCCACTAAATGAGCTAATTTCAAATTTGATGCCTGCTACAGGTCTCAAAAAAGTTGGTACGGGGGCAACAAAGGGCTGAAAACGCAAGACATTTTAAGATTCAGCTGGGAGAACATCTAGCACAGGGCTGTCCAAACTCGGTCCAACCCTAATTAAACACACCTGAAGCAGCTAATCAAGCTCTTGCTAGGCATACTAGAAGCTTCCATGCAGGTGTGTTGAGGCAAGTTGGAGCTAAACTCTGCAGGACACCGGCCCTCCAGGACCGAGTTTGGACAGCCCTGATCTAGCAACTAATTAAGTTAATTGACTTCATGTCTGTAACATGATTATCTATAAAAGGGATGTCTTAGAGAGGCAGAGTCTCTCAGAAGTAAGGATGGGCAGAGGCTCTCCAATCTGTGAAAGAGTGCGTAAAAAGATTGTGGAATACTTTAAAAACAACGTTCCTCAATGTCAAATTGCAAATTCTTTGCAAATCTCATTATCTCAACATCATCAAAAGATTCAGAGAAACTGGAGAAATCTCTGTGCATAAGGGACAAGGCTGAAGACCTTTGTTGGATGCCCTTGGTCTTCAGGCCTCAGACTACACTGCATCACTCATCGGCATGATTCTGTCATTGACATTACTAAATGGGCCCAGGAATACTTCCAGTAACCACTGTCGGTAAACACAATCTGCCGTGCCATCTGCAGATGCCAGCTAAAGCTCTATCCTGCAAAACGGAAGCCATATGTGAATTTTCCGTTTCCAGAATTCGGGTTGTAAAAATGTGCTTCTAACATTTCCATTATGTGAATGAAACTTCTGTGAACATTCTAAACATTCAGATATTTTTAAAAATCTTTTAAGAACGTTTTTTTTTCTTGGCTATTCAAACATTCTGAAACAACAATATTCTTAGCTAAAAAGTTTATGTTCTAAGTCACACAGTTTCAGCTAACCTCATGTTAATCTTGAGAACCAATAGAGTAGTATTGTATCCTTCACAGCTCAGAAAAGTCTTTAGTTTTATCAGATTTATAAAAGACAGATACAGCTTTAAGTTTCTGTCCAAAATTAGTCAAACTCTTGGAAAAAAAAAAAAAAAATTACGAAACTTATAGAAACCCTGAAGGAGTGTATTTGGCACAGAAATACTCCATCATCCAATTATTATTATTATTTTTTTTTTTTTGGCCATGTTTAGCATGAGAATGCAACTTTTTAATGGTGTAAATAAGTTTGAATGTATGAAATAGCATTAGACATCCCCTTTAATATTCTCATTAAGTTACTCACTGTTTTCAATATTTCAGGAACACTTAAAAGACCGTTTTTCAAAACTGAAACATTTGAATGTTCAGAAATAATGTTTACATAACTTAACTGGAGCATTAGAAAAATGTTCTTAGAATAAACGTTTAAGCTAGATAAGCTCATGAATATAGGCTACTGTATATATGGGGTGAATGGGTGCTCCATTCAGTATTATTGAATATTTAACGTCTAATAATGCATTCACATAGTTCTTTACAATAACAATACAGATTGTTTCAAAACTGCTTCATTGTAATAAACAGGAATGTAACAGAGTTAAGTCTGCTAATGTTATCAGTGTTCTTTCGACATCTCTTTAATGGGAAAAAAAAGTGTCCTTTCCTTAATGGACAATAATTTGAATTTTAAGCATTTTGTAAGACATTTCTAATCATTTTTAAATGAATCATTATAGATATGTGAAACAACAGTCAAACTGCCTTTAGTAATGTTACAATAACAAAAAGTTAATAATGCTTTCATGATAGCGTTTTATCAATTCTGTTAACATTGGAAAAACTGTTACTTCTTTGCGAGAACCTTCTAAGAGGGTATCACTCTCTGAAACTCAAAATCTGTGCATTATATTGGGTCCAATTTGCGATAAACATGAAAATACATGGCATGACCCCGATAATTCCCTTCCTTTCCCTTGCTGCACTCCTGATGTTATTGGAAAACATTGTGAAACAAGCTACAAACAAGTAACCAAGAGGCACAGTTTTGCTCCAAATGATATTTTGTGGCATTCTCTCCAAGACCATCTCAAGCTAACCTAATGACACTCCACATTTGCTCTACACGAAACACGAGGCTGCCCTTGGGATGTGCAACTGGCTTCTACCATTTCACATCACTGACTTATCAATGAATCAAGATATGATGGGTGACACAACGGCACCCTAGTGCTACACTATCTATTTTATTAAAACTCCTATTTTATAGTTGTACCAATGCAAGCCAACAACTCATGATGTGCGTACATTAGGAGCGACAGCAGAATATTTCTCTTCGTGTTTTTTGGGGGGCAGGGTACATGCTTTTGTAATCACCCCATCCATTACTCAGGTCATGAAAGGTGGCGGAGACATCAGTCACAGGATGGGGGAGGGACATCCTCTGAACCAGGAAGAGAGAGATCTTTTTGACAAATTGCAATTATCTTGTAATTTAATTTCACTTATAGTAGCAATAGCAAATTAATCTTTTGGACTGGATGAAAAATGAAGAGAGTGAGAGAGAGAGAGAAAAAAAATGAAGATAAACATCTTTCTTTGTGTTTTTGTAGACCATCCCAATGCTTTTGTTCATTGTTCTCTGGCTACAGACTTGAGAGTGGTTTGAAGCCCCAGGAATTAGATGGTACCGTGCAGTTGTGACAGGACCTTCCATTAAGACACATCTCACCTGTTATTTCTCTCTTTCTTTCAGCTGAATAAATGGCATTTTCTCTCTGTAATTCTCTGTATATGATGTTTTGAAAGCAATTGTAGAACCTAGTGAAGATCAGTTGTCATATGCCATAATAATGTAGGGATGCCATAGAAGAACCAGTTTTGGTTCCCCAAAGAACCTTTCAGTGAACGGAACATTTTAATAACCTAAAGAACCTTTTTCCACTGTAAAGAACCTTTTGTGGAGTGAAAAGGTTCCATGGATGGTAAAGGTTCTTTGTGGAACCATTGATGCTAATAAAGAACCTTTATTGTTAAGAGTGTATTAGCAACATTGCATTGCTCAACATTACAATAAATGGCCAGAAATTGGTGAGAAATTATCCTTGTACCTAATTAGACTGTCATTATCATGACATATTTCCCCTTATTGCTGATTTCCTCATCTAAAGCCCTATAGAGGGGTTTCCTCTGTTGTGAGTAGCAGAAGGCTGTGCTGTTAATACTAATGAACTGGCTTAATTGTACAGAAATGTATTTGACCGTGAAAATTCCAGTCAAACCGCTGAAAATGCTTCTCTCAGCATGAATAACTCTTGCAGATTCAATTAACATCACCTCAGTTTACACACTGCCATTTATCAAGCACTGCTAGAGCACAGTGTGTGTGTGTTGGGGAGTGCTGCAGAGGGATTTATTTAGAATGATCTATTGTGAGGGGGATTTTGAGGCGGTAAATGTCTTACACTGAGTGGGCCATTAGAAACGCCTGCTTAGCCGGATTACAGCATGCAGCTACTTCACTTCTCCATTCCTCTCCTCCCTTTCATTGTCTTCCATTCTCCATCCTTTGTCCTGTTGACCCCATTCACCGTTTCTGCAAATTCACTGTGAATGGTGATCAACCTTGCTGCTATTTAGGCTAATATTACACCTAATGATGGGTTAGAAAACCTAAATCGGTATATAATGGTAGTATAATTAAGCAGCAGTTCACAAATGCTCTAAATATGGCTCGAGTCTAAGGGACTTTTTCGACCATTTTTTTGTTCACCAGGCTAAATCTGATGGCATTTGAGGTATTTTTTATGTCCATAGCACAAACTGTGTGGGATGAGTTATGCTATTTAGTCCTCTGATGCATGTAATATTATTATTAAAATGTGTAAAAAATACCACAACAAATTTATATGAGTGTATTTTCTTAAAGGCATAGTTCACCCAAAAATGCAAATTACCTCATGTTTTTCAAACCTGTACGGCTTTCTATTTTCTGTGAAACACAAAAGAAGATATTTTGAAGAATGTAGGTAACCAAATGGTCTCAAGTTCCAATGACTTCCATAGTATGGACAAAAATACTATGGAAGTCAATGGGACCCAAAACAGACTTCAGTGGTCAGTTTTTCAGGTCTGGAAAAATACTCAAATTCTATCTATCTATCTATCTATCTATCTATCTATATTATTCATATTTAATTGCTTGCTTTTTGAAATTTTGAATTAAATTAAGTGGTCTCTCTTTTTAGTTTACTATTTTTGGTGTTTTTCAAAGGCATGTATCAGACACACATAGCAGCATATTAAACATATGGCCACAGTTCTTGCATTTCAGCCAATGCAAAGGATCCTACACTTCCGTTCACGCTGTCCAATCAGCTCGGCTCGTTCCTGATCTGCGCAGAAGGCCCATTGCGTATTCAAACCCTGGCCCTCACACATAATCTATCCGGAAACGGAGGTCTAATGAAGAGCCCAGGGGGTCTGGCTATCAGAGTGATGCATGGCATCATGTGAACGGACACCTTTCATGCTACTGCAGTGGGTAGGAAAGCAGCCCACTGAAAAACGATTAGAGGGCTGGGAACGTGACCCCCACAGCTTGCTAATGACATTTCTACAAGCTAGTCCAGAGCTGTGTGCTAGTTTGCTGAGGGGAATATTGAGATTTTGCCTCTCTCAGGAATGAAGCAAAGAGGAGCTGTTTAATGGATGAAGATGATTGCTGTTCATGACCGCTTGATGCTCTTCATTCAGAGCTGCTGGGACATGAGCAGGGATTTGGTAAATAAACGAATGTAATCTGTTGCCTATAGTAAGAAAAGAAGCAGCAGACAGACTTCAGTGGTCAGTTTTTCAGTAATGTTAAAAAAAAAAAAAAAAAAAAATATTATATATATTTTCTTGTCTTGCAGTATAAAGAGTTTTTCAACCAGTCTTTCTGGCTTATTCTCCAATAAAAATATCTGAATATGTTTAAAATAAATAACATGAAAATAAAATAAAATAAACATTTTTGCCTTGCACTACAAATAATTCCTTCACCAGTAATTTTTGATTTAATTTTTCCAGACAAACAAACAAACAAATAATTAAAATATTTTTGTCTTGCACTACAAACAGTTTCTTAACCATCATCCGGCAAAAATCAACAAAACGCAATATATTTTGTATATAAAATATTATACATTATGTAAATATTAAATATAATATTAACATATTTTTAATATAATAAGAAATCTGAATGTAGGCTGAATGTATTTACCAATGCACAAAGAAAAATAAACCTAAATTAAATGATCTGAAAACAAATTATTTTGTTTTGACATCTTTACCATAAAGCAATATAAAAATACTTGCTTGCAGTGTGAGAAATTAGGATAATGTTAAACAAATGCATATAAGATGGTATATTTGCATATTTCGCAAATAACCTTTGGCTTTGTCATAAGATCAATATCAGTAACAGAACATGTGAGGCTCTCAAGAGGAAATATGACCTTATTTGTGATTTGTCCTTTTGGACAAGGTACGTTTTAGGCCTGAGGGGGTTTGGTGATTGGAGAACGCTGGAGCAGACAGTAATTTAATGAAGAATGGTTGTAGGGGCCGCCATGCTGTTCATGGCCTCTCAGTGGAGAGCGAATGGCTGAATCTGCTAGTCTCTCATTGCTTTAGTATGATAATGATGCCTTATGGGGGTCCAGAGGTGCAGCTGGTGAATCCAGAACACCTGAGTCCATTCGGTCACTTAAAAGTGAGCCACGCCAACAGTTATTGGAACACAAAGGAATTGTGGATCCCTAAATTAACATTCATTGCTGAAGGCAAACTTGAGCACAGAAAGCTTTTGTAAAATCAAACCACAGTGAAAAAAGTCTGAAGTTTCTCAGTGAATTTGAACATTTTCTCTGCTTATTATGAGTCTTGAGCAAAAGCTTTCTAAAGTCTGTTTGAAAAAGTAAGACTCCATAATCTTACATCTTTTCCTCTGCGCCAGACGACTGCGGGGGTCTCTCTCCAGGTGTGTGCTGCCGAACAGATGCGCACCACAGGTGGGCTGAATGCATTTCAGAGTTTTTTGTATATATTCATGAGTGTGCCGATGCGACTGTATGAATGTGGGTCGCTCTGAGGGAAAGGCAAGAGCCCAGCAGGGGCGGCCAGTTTGTATTTCGCAAATGCCGGCACCCTCACAAACTCATAATTAGCACTAGCGAACTAAAATGGATAATGAGTCTCAGAGGGAGTTCAAAGATTAACCCACAGTAGCTGGAGAAGACCCGGGTTTCATGGCCGTGCTGGATCTGACAGGTGTCCTACATTCTGCCCGTTTCAAATTTTAGCACACATGAATAAAGCATGCAAGAGGAACAAATGAAACATGATTGACCTAATGATTTTAAATTTTTAAAATCAGCATGTGAGAGCAAATGTGAGCCATGTCTCACATGGTGCATATGCATATTGAGCTAGTTTTTACATTTTACTTCATATTACTGCATTTTAGTAGTTTTGGTAAAACCATTACATATAGCCAATTACTTTATTTTATTTTTTTAATTTTAAATACAAAATATTATTTATATACTTTATATACTCTATTGTATAAAATACAGATTTATATTATTATTTTCATGTATATATACTTTTTATATTGTCATATATATATATATGTATCGTACACTTATTTCATTTTAAAATATTTTATTTAAATATTTTAAATAATAAATAAAACCAGAAATAAAATAAAATAAAATAAAACTAAATAAAAAAATGTTTATCTTACATTCTGCCTGTTTCAAGTTTAACATGCATGAATTATAGCAAATGAAATAGGATCAAATAAAACATGACTGATTGAATGATTTTCAGTTTTGTAATATCAACATGTAAGAGCAAATGTGAGCGCTGTCTCAGCTTCAGTGGTGCATATGCATATTTTTTTTCCATATTTTTAAACACTTTACTCATTTTGGTACAGCCATTGCATTATTTATTTTTTTTTTTTACATTTAATTTTAAATACAAAATATTTATTTTATATGTGTATAAAATATACATTTATTTTAATATTTGATATTATTCATATATTTTATTACCAGTTATTTAATTTTTACAAAAAATAAAGCAAATATTTAAATATTTATATTTAAATATTTATGAAAAATAAAATAAAATAAAATAATCTATTTTTGTTACTTCATCTATCCACTGCTAAAAGCCACCTAGAAACTGTTTTTGGTCACTTCACATCATAGACAACTGATTTTTGTCCAGAATAACAAGAATATGTCTAAAATCTGGTTATGCGAGACAAGGTGAGCCCTGAGTCTGACTAACGCAATTAAATTTCCCATAAGACCGTTCACACAGCCCAGGGTCATTTAAATTGTAGGAATACAACTAAACAAACATGTCCTCCATAGTTTTTATGTGACACAAATCTATTTGGACCAGCTCTAAAAAGTGCATTAACGTGATTTAAATGGATTTTCGGATATAAATCCTAATACTGAACTGCAATCCTGCACTCAAGAGATAACACAAAGGTGGCCTCCTCTCTCTGGAGGTGGATGAGGCACAGGTTCAGGACACGAGAGGTTCCCGGGCTACTGTGGGTTTGACGGACGATGGGGATCTTCAGGTCTAATGAGCTGTGTAGGAAGCAAGTGGAGAGGACAATATTTCCTGCAGCGAGTCAGCCGAAAACGATTTAACAAAAGGAAATATGCAGGAGGTCCAGCAGTGAGGGGCTTTTCATTTTCTCCCCTCTCTCTTTCTGCCTTCCTCTCTCAATTTCCTGCCTCAATTTGTGATCGCGAGTGAGGAGAGGAGATATAGAGAACGGGAGAGAAAAATTGTTTCAATCCGGGAGGAACAAGTAGTGCAGGCCCGGCGAGAGGCTTGTGATATATGTGTGGGCTGAAGTTAGCTCACAATGTTTTGACATTTCTGATATGGAATAAAATAACAAGGCGTCGAGAATCAGGCAGGAGTGAATTTGTATCAGGAGTCGATCATTTAGTTCTCGTTACGGCCGATACTGAGTGAACAGTATTACTGTTGTGTTTGAGGGGAATGACGTGGCGATAATTTGCACAGCATTCAGTGGTGGTTTGTACATTACCTACACCTACACAGGTCCACCGAACTAGATGTAAATGATCTCACTGAACCGTGAGCTCAGCTGAACCTGAGTGGTAAATATATGTTGTATATATGTACGGAGGAAATACGTGGGCATGAGAGCGACAGGGAGAGATGAGTCAATGCAAAAGGAGTTAGAATAAATTGCTTTTAAACTTTGAAGTCGTGTTTCTTTGTGCTTTGTGTTTTTAATTGAAACTCACTGCACATTAAAAGGAGTTAAAACAAGGTTAATAGGTTGGACACAAAAATCCAATGAGCAATTTCAAACTTGCATATTGTAGAATTGAGATTTAAATTAAAAACACCCCTAGATGTGAGATTAAAAAGTAATGTTTGACTGAAAATGGAAATATTTCTCAATGCAATCAAGAAGCTATGTGAAATGATGGGGTCACATGATCCTATATGAGTCACATGATCATAAAATCACATGCCAAGTTGCAAATGCATATTAAATTACAATCTCTATTCATTTCTGCTAATGTTATTTAATAAAGATGTTCGTGTTATTTCACAATTAACATCAATACATTTTTTGTGATTTATGTTTGTTGATAGAACATTTTTCAATTAAACTGTGGAAAATGTGGTTAAAGGCGAGACTTACAGATTTTTAACAGGGCCATTTAAATCTTATGGCAGACGAGAAGAATGTTTTCAGGAAACCTGTTTGAAAACAATCATGATTTTTGTAATTGCATTCGATGATATAAGCTCTACACCTTTAAATAGCTCCAGAGCAGCACCAGATGCAAACTCTGAATCACCCCTCAGACCTTTAACCTTTAACACTGAAGCCAGACCCAAATTCTACTACACACACGCACTTATCAACTGTGTTACAATCTCTAGAGCTTTGGCTTTCCATCCATTGACTTACAAGATGGTCTAGTCGAGATTCAGTCAAGGGAAAGCAACTGACCCAGATTCACTGGTCATATCACTGAGACTACAGAGCAGAGACTCTCTCAGTGTGGCCCAAATACAAGCAACACAAGCCCACCTACTAATCAATGATACATGCTGACTGAAATACAGGCTTGAATAAAGGACTGGATGGTGTAGATTTTACTAATTAGTCTTCTTGATATAAAGCAGACAAACAAAATAATAAGGTAACGCTTTATTTTAAGGACCAATTCCCATTATTGACTAGTTGCTTATTAGCATGCATATTACCTGCATACTGGCTATTTATTAGTACTTATAAAGCACATATTAATGCCTTATTCTGCATGACCATATTTTAGATCCCTTAATCCAATCCAATCCCATACCTAAACTTATTACAATTTACTATTAATAAGCAGCAAACTAGCAGTTCATTGAGAGAAATCTTGTGCTCCTTATTCTAAAGTGTAACCAACAATTAATACTGTGTGGTCTTTATTAAAGGATTATAAAATTAAAACCACTAAGATCAAGACACTGGATCAGTTTTCCAATTTTAGACAATGGACTGAGGAATCTGGATTACATTGAATGCACTTATAAGCAGTTTTTTTTAAGTAAGTAAATAAAGAATGGTAGTCACACTTTATTTTAAGGTCCAATTCTCACTATTAACAAACCATTAACTATGACTTCTGCCTCAATAAACTCCTAATTTTCTGCTTATTAATAGTTAGTAAGGTAGTTATTAAGTTTAGGTATTGGATAGGATTAGGGAATTAGTCCCTTTACTAAAGTGTTAGCGAAGTAGTTCACCCAAAAATGAAATGGTCATATATTAATCTATTAACTATACCTTTCTTCTTCAAAATGATATACATAAATAAAAATACATACATTATAGATACAACATAAACAAACAAACTTACATTCCAGAATGTTTTTTAAATAAATCTCATAAATTTTAATTTCATAAAATGACTACAGCAATGATGATGGATCAGTTTTGTTTGGACAAACAGTTATTACATAACGCACATGGATGATGTTCAAACAGACTGTGTGAGTGGGACTGAATCCCTCATTCTGTTTCAAACACACACACACACACACACACACACACA
>JAFVLL020000249.1:7232-9732 GCA_021397915.2 Tor tambroides
TATATACACACACATATACAGTATATACACACACACACACACACACACACACACACATACAGTATATATATGCACACACACACACATATACAGTATATATACACACACACACATACACACACACATATACAGTATATACACACACACACACACACACACATATACAGTATATACACACACACACACACACATATACAGTATATATACACACACACACACACACACACACACACACATACAGTATATACACACACACACACACACACACACATATATATATATATATATATATACACACACACAAAATAAAAGATTTTGTTACATGATATATGTGTGTACACTGTGTATATTTATTATGCATATATAAATACACACACATGCATGTATATATATTGAAAATATTTACATGTATTTACATGCATATATGTATATTCATATAATTTACATTATTTATAAATAAATGTATTATATAAACATAACATATTGTTCTTATATATACACATGCATGTGTTTATGTATATATATATATATATATATATATATACATAAATATACACAGTACCCACACATATATTATGTAAACAAAAACTTTTATTTTGAATGCGATTAATCACGATTAATCGTTTGACAGCACTAATATATATATATACACATACATATACACACACAAAGAAAACAAGTAGATAGAATAGAAAACGAATATAGAAAGTTAGTGTTAGAGTTTCAAAACAAAGCAGTTAGAAAACAGAGACAGTGCAAGTGATAGACGGTCAAGTGTTTTTTTAAACAAAAAACAAATAGATAAAATAGAAATAGACACACAGCAGTAGGTTACACTCATATTCAACACATACACTATATATCTCTGTTCAAAGTCAACATAAAATCATTTCTGCTCTTCCTGTGAATGTTTCATCAAGTTGTAATAACTCACCTCTGAGACTGTTTATTGTCATGTTCAGGGATGCTCATATTAATGTTGGGTTTCTACGCCTTTCTGCACTGCTGGCTCAATGCTTTCGCTGAGATGCTGCGCTTCGCCGACCGGATGTTTTACAAAGTAAGTGGAAATCTCATTCGTTTAAAGGAATAGCTCAGCCAAAAATGAAAATGTGCTGAAAATGTACTCACCCTCAGGTCATCCGAGATGTAGATGAGTTTGTTTCTTCATCGGATTTCAGATTTTTTGCTCAGCAATGGATGCTCTGCAGTGAATGGGTGCCGTCAGAACGAGAGTCCAAACAGCTGATAACAACATCACAATAATCCACACCACTCCAGTCCATCACTTAACATCTGTTTTTAACTAAAATACAAGTCCATAATCCATAATAACACCTCCTCCAGTGAAAAAGTGGTCTGGTTTGTATCAGGAGAGAAATCTGCACTGATCAAACACCGTCTACAACAGCTTTAAACAAATATATTTGTGGCTAGATTTTGATGTGAGAGACAACAGGAGATGGACTTTTTCACTGGAGGAAGGGTTATATTATGGATTATAGACTTGTATTTTAGTTAAAAACAGATGTTAACTGATGGACTGGAGTGGTGTGGATTATTGTGATGTTTTTATCAGCTGTTTGGACTCTCATTCTGACGGCACCCATTCACTGAGAGCAAGTGATGCAATGCTACATTTCTCCAAATCTGATGAAGAAACAAACTCATCTACATCTTGGATGAACTGAGGGTGAGCACATTTATAGCAAATCTTAATTTTTTGGCTGAAATATTTCTTTAAAGCCAGTGGTTTCTGTACCGATATATATAAAACAACCAGAAACGTTTTAAAAATGTATGATATTCTATACAGTAAATTTGTCACATTATTTTAAAAGGACTGGTGGAACTCGACGTCTTTCGCTAATTACTATCGCACATGGAACATCGTCGTTCACGACTGGCTTTATTACTACGGCTACAGAGACCTTCTCTGGGTGAGACCGACTCTCCTGAAGCTCATGTTTGAAATGCATGTCATGTTTTAATAATTCTGACATGAAATCCTCTCAATCCCTCAGCTGACGGGTCATAAGCTCCGATCGGTCGCCACGCTCTCTGTTTTTGCCGTTTCTGCATTAGTTCATGAATACGCCTTCACCTTGGGCTTCGGATTCTTCTACCCGGTGATGTTCTGCACGTTCGCGGGCATCGGTGGTAAGAAAGCAAGAGATCCTGGTGTGAAACATACAACATAGCATTATGAACATTGCATTCTCAGTGAATGTGACTCAAAAACGATCAAACCAAGTCATTCACAGTTTGATTTATAGAGCAGGTTTGAAGTGCTCACCTAGTGAGCTGCGTCTCTATATAATTATGAAAAAAAATTTAGAGACCACTTGAAAATTCTCTGGATTTACTAGATATGGGTTTGAATAAAATGTCTATAAAGGTATAATAACTTTTCTTCCAAATTTCAAATAAAAATATTGTCATTTAGAGCTTTATTTTTTCCCCCAAATATTACAATTGGTCAAAATAACAAATGTTTTCT
>JAFVLL020000249.1:12232-25943 GCA_021397915.2 Tor tambroides
TGAAGCACTGCATTGCTTTTAACTGGAAGCTTGTTTCTGCCACAGGAGAAAAAATATGACTTTGATCTCACAATTCAGAATTTTTCCTTTGCAGTTCTCAGGATTGTGAGATAACAGACACAGATATAAATCACAATTCTGAGAAAAAAAGTCTGAATTGTAAGATTGCAATTACCTTTTTTATTTTTATTCCATGGCGATTCCCCAAAAAACTGCTTGATATAAACTCAGAATGAAGGGGAAAAAGTCTTGCAAGCAATGCAAGAAATGAAGTCAGAATTCTGAGTTTATATATCATATATATGTATATATGCTTACTTATTTTCCTCAGAATTGTAAGAAAAAGTCAGAATTCTCAGATATAAAGTCACTATTATTTTTTCATCCTGTGGAGGAAACAAGCTTCCATAAAAAAAGATGTGTGCCAACTATAACATGCATTTAGGAGCACATTACGTGAATAAAAAGTAGGGGTTCTTAAGTCTTAAATTCAATTTTTACATTTAAGCCCATAAAAAGTCTTAAATAAGGTAAAATGGCTAACAAGAAGTCTTAATTATCATTTTAAGCGGGCTTAAATTTGAGGCCAGAAAACAGGAGTTGCGGTACAGCCTAATGTGATTATTAAACTTCAAAAGGTGATGATTTAATGAAAAATGTGAGCGATACGTGTTTCAAAGTAAAAAACAACAACCTTGCTGTCAATAAATACTGCAAATTTAAAATATAAAGAATTCCATAATTATTAAATACAGATTCTCCTCTGCTCCTTGTGAAAAGTGTCAAGCCCTGTAAAGACAGAGGAGCATAAATTTATAAAATAGCAGAAATAGATATTGCAAAAACATCATAGACCTGTAAAAATGGCAATTTAAAAATGAAAACGTCCTCTTGGTGGCACTGTAGGATCACTTAAGTATTGGGGGAAAATTATGTTAATTTTTTGGGTGAGCTATCCCTTTAAGAACAAGCATTTCTTCTTGCAAGACCAAGATATTCCACATACACTGAACAAATGTGTTCATTTTCTGTGCATCAATGCCATGAATCATAACCATAAGTTCACAGTTTGATGCATTTTCTCCTTACAGACGAGTTTCTGGGAGCTGGTGACGCCACGATCATGGATGTGCAGCTACCAGTGACATCTGCAAACATCAGCTCTGCATCATGAGACATGACACATTATGAAATATATTACATAACATGACTTCATGAAGCACATCAGCCTCTCTGTAAATGCTTTCTACTTTAATTCAATGTTAATTTGAACTTAATGACTGTATATACTGTATATATACACATACATTACATATATACACACACACACACACATACATTTATATTAATGAAAATGCACAATATTAAAAGTTATAAATGCTTTTACATTTAAGCTTACAAAAGATAGATCTATCTACCTCAGTTATAACAAATTAGCAAACTATATTTGTAGAGAGTAACCCGATACACAAATCATTTCAAATTGGCAAGGTAAATATTGCATTAAGCATGAAAATTTTAAAGTCTGAAATGGCAAATTGCAAACTGTATTTGTCATGAATTTTAGATTTTCTCAAGAAATAATGTAAATACATTTCTGAAATAATTACAATAACTACAATTACAATAATTGCACTACATGACTGAAATAGTGTTGTTAAATGTACTTCAATAATCTTGGTTTACAACTCTGAAAAATCATTTTTTATCAGAGCCGTTCCAACTTCAGAATCCAAACCAAAACCCAAGACGAGGTTCTTCACTTTTCTGTATGTTGTGGATTTAAATAAAGCATTTAACATGAATGCAGGCTTCACATTTCAGTCCCTCTGGTTTGTTTTACCCCATATCCATCCATTATTAGTTCATTACTGTACATGCAACTTTACTGTACATGTTTAACTGAGATCACTGATGCTTCAAAGAGATTCATTGCTTTACTTCACAGTTTAACCTATGAACCCTGAAGCTTCTGAAGGTGGAACAACAGTGTAAAAAAATGATTGGCAGCTAATGCATCTAACACGCAGATGCTTTAATGTCTGGTTTCTTATGCTGTCATTTAGCGGAAGCTTTAATACAAAGCAACTTACGAATGAGGAACATCACAAGCAGTTTAGAGCAATAGAACCCATAATACTGAAAAGGCAAGTTTCAAGAATAAAGCAGAAGCAGAAATGCAGAAAAGGAGCGAGAAGCGGAAACAAGATAAGCGTATTTTTGAAAAGCATTTATTTCTAGGAAGTATCTTTGAATGTGGTTTAAGCGCAGGAGGAAGAAGTGCTTCTTGTTCCTCAGGAATGTGGTTTTTTGAGATGGGAGTTTTTCAGACGCTCTTTTAAAAGAAATACATTTTCAGTGCAACCTTGGAGGAAAATGGCCAAAATCTCAATGTTTCTAAAGCTGACTTTGGCAGTCGTTATGGAGAAGCTGCCAAGCTAATGAAGTCACCGCTGCATTAGAATACTATGCAAATTTAAAGGGCCATTCACACACAACACGTTTTTCATTCCCCTGCACTACTTTCCATTGTTTTCTACATAAACATGCACTAGAAAAAACTTCAACCCCAAAAATGATAATTTTTGTAATTTTAGGGGATTTTATTCCCCCAACTTGTGGTGTTTCTGGTCAAAAATGATTTGAATAAACGTCATGCAATATTATTGTTACCAAATGTTGGACTCAATCTTTTCATCAACTTGCTTTCTTTCAGTTAGCACAGGTTTTGTATTTCTTTTTGGAAATGACTAATCGAACAGTAGGCATTAATCTGAGTTCATGCACCTCAGTTTTTGAGTGATTACTGCCAAAATTATCCACAAATGATGCTTTTTTCACTCAAAAACAGATGCATGAGCTCAGATCAATGAGGCCTATGATCAAACAGTTTCAAAATAAAATACAAAAAAAAGCAATATGACAAAAGATTGAATTTTAACATGTTACAGTCTTTATATATATAATGCACAATTAGTTTTAATGCATTAATTATGCCTTGTGATGCACCTTATGATGCATTATATGATATTATGAATAATTGTAGCCACAGTTTTAATGCATTACAATACATTGTTGCAACTTTATAATGCATTAAAAACAAAACATACCATCAGATATATAATTCATTTTATCTTTGGTGACAATTGTTTATGAAAAAAAAAAAGCATTACAACGTACATTCTGAATACCTTTATAATGCATTACATATAAAGACTAAGTATTACTGATTGAATGCAAGATTTGGTGATAATGTAGCATAGTGAGGGATTTTCAAGCAATTTTTGAAAGGCTAGGCATTTTTGACCAAAAACACCAAATTAGGTAAAAGATTTTCAGCAGCACAAGGGTAAAAAAACAACAAAAAAAAACGCATTCTGTGTGAGTGCAAAACCCACAGCAGACCATCATACAACACTAGATTTCATGTGCAATTATTGGTGCACTACTGTGTGCCAAATAACAATCTGACATCTCGTACCAGGACGTGTTTTATTCAGGAACCTCGAGCACCATCAACACAAAATAAAAGCAGACAACAAAACCACTGACTACAAAACCTCGCAAAACACAGTGCAAGAACATACAGTGTTACTGCATATTATATAATGCACATGAAAAGGTAAGACAACAACAATTGGTGTTTGAGCATTAGTTTCCAACTAAAAACTTTTGTCTTGTTCATTTATTCCCAATCTACAACTCTGAGCCAAATTCAAACGATCAGATTGAACAGCAGCAGTGATTCATCACATTTTAGGTCGTCTTGTTAGTCAGGATTGACAACATACAATTCTGAAGCATTTCATGCACAATTGATCACAGCATAAACCAGAGATGCCCAAACTAGGGCCTTTGATTTGGCCATGCCATATCTGAAGAGCCATTGAAGCATATCTTCATTTCTAATTTATATTTTAGTTTTAACATTGTTTTTTTTTTTTTTTTGCATTGAAATTTAAAAAACAATATAAGCCAATTTGATTAAAAATATCAAAATAATTCCATAACATTGAATACAATTTAATACAATATATGTGACCCTGGAGCACAAAACCAGTCTTAAGTCGCTGGGGTATATTTGTAGCAATACATTGTATGGGTCAAAATTACTGATTTTTCTTTTATGCCAAAAAGCATTAGGATATTAAGTAAAGATCATGTTCCATGAAGATATTTTGTAAATTTCCTACTGTAAATATATCAAAACTTCATTTTTGATCAGTAATATGCATTGCTAAGAACTTCATTTGAACAACTTTAAAGGAGATTTTCTCAATATTTGGATTTTTTTGCACCCTCAGATTCCAGATTTTCAAATAGTTGCATCTCAGCCAAATATTGTCCTATCCTAACAAACCATACATCAATGGAAAGAGTATTTATACAGCTTTCAGATGATGCATAAATCTCAATTTAAAAAAAATTGACCCTTATGACTGGTTTCGTGGTCCAGGGTCACATATTTGGAATTTTCACCCACAGTCCTTAATTTGATTTTTGGCCCTTTGTATTAAAAAGTTTGGGCACCTCCGGCATAAACACTGCAATTAAAATGACGAAACATCACAACCGAGGAAAGAGAACAAGATGGCTACGGTCTGAAACAGAAAAACTGCATGAATGTCGTGATGAGAGGCTTCAGACCATAAACAAGAGGATTAATATCCAGAGAATATTCTGCTCTCAGCGTTTAGTCACGTGGCGTAAGAGGATAAATCAGACCTCAGCGTCTGAACGCTGTAAATAAGCAGAGAAACACAGAATCCCTTTTCTCCATGTTAATGTGGCTTTCACATTAGTACAATCCCAGAGAGAGCGACTCAGCACTAACACATCACAATCCTCCATTTATCTAACCTACCGTCGCCCATATTCTGGTGAATGCATAGGAGAAAATGAATCAGGAATAATAACAGTACATCTATCATCAGTACTTTATCAGACGGGTCATTCTGTGAAACAGGTGCTTTCCATTTAAAAAAGCTGATTTTTACAGCAAATTAAACAGAGTGTGTTAATTGCATTGCATTATCTCAAGCTACATTAATAAATGGTGAAATGTATCTATGGCACAACAGGATAAGTGGATGAGATTACTAAAATGTCAATTTTTCAAAAATATTTTACTATGTAAAAAAAAAAAAAATGAGTCACAGGTTTGAGCATGTTAGATCGTATCCTTCCAAGAAAGCTATCAAAATATAAAATATTGATTAAAGAGGAGACATATGCTGGTCCTTGGCAGAGAATAGCACACTATTTTAACCTGGAAACACAAATTCATTGCTGGAGTCATTATTTACATGTTAATGAGGGACACGAAAGGCACCTGTTTTGTAGAATGATCCAGATGCACAAATCAGTAAAATTACAGTATATAACCGCCAAACTGGTTTTAACATTGGGATGATTTTCAAAAATACAAGATTTGGTCCTTGTCCCACTCTGGTCCTGTAAGTGCAGTGGGAAATCCTGGCAAACGTTATTAATAAACAGCATTTCAAGTAGACTCTGGACTCAAAGCTCCAGTGGTGTTTATGTGAGAAGCTTCATTTATCTTTATATGAACTTCCCTCCTCTCACTTCTGTGTCTTTGTAAGGTGAAGTGGTTGTCTGATTCTCTAGATACCATTTAGGAAACATGCTAAACTGCCTGAACTCCTCATAGCTTATTCAGACTTTCTTACTCAGTGGTTCTCATATTTATATATATTTAATGTATTCAGATGAATCTGACAAATCCAGCAAGAAATGTCTGGGGTGTATTTGACCCTAAAATATATTAAAATTTGGGGGGGTCTTTTGATGACTTTCTGCATTTCCCACAATATTTAAACTTTTTTTTTTTTTTTCACCCACAATTTTTATTAGTGTAATGCAAAAAAGCAATTTTATCAATATCACTTTTTCAATTACAAAAATAATATATTATTTGATTATTTTATGTACAATTAGTACAATTATTTGCTGAACTGAATTTATGACAATATACACATCACAATGTCCAGGCAGAATGCATTATAGAAATGAAAATATGGGTTGTAAATTTGTTTTGTAAAAATATGATGTGAATTATACCCAAAAAAGCATTTTTTCTTTAGATTTTTGAATAAAATATGACCCAAACATTTCTTTTTTGAAATTCCAAATGTAATGTAAATGCAAAAATAATTATAATTTATATATATAAATAATTTTTATAATAATTATAATAATTTTCAATACTTTTTAATTACAAATTATATTAAAATATCTAATAATATATTATTTAAGTACAACAATTACTACAGTATTTTAGTATTTGCTGTACTGAATTTATGCCATACATCCCACAATGTCCATTTAGGTTGTAAATTTGCTTAACTTTCATGAAAGTATTATGAAAATAAAAAAAAAAAAACCCTAAAAAACAAGCAAACAAAAAATGCACACATGCAAAATAATTTTTTTTCCTTTAGATTTTGGGGTAAAATCTGACCCAGACATTTCATTGTGAAATTCACCATTTACAACGCAGAACATAAGAACGAACTAACTTTATGAACACGTCACTGATAAACAAATGTGCACTATTGGAACTGCTCAGGATATCTAATGCATTTCATTCTATTACAAAACGTGAAAAGATGAAAAAAATATGGCATGCCGTAAAGTGCTGTAAAAGTGTTTTCTACTAACAAGTATTCTGTTGATCTTACACTGGATTATGAGCACATTTCATTGCAGTGAGTGCTGGACATCTGTGGATTTATTATTAGTGGTTCTCCAAAACATACCTGCACTGAGACTCTAGTCCAGACGTCCTTTCATTCATTCTGAGCAAACGCACAGAGAAATGAATACTCAACTTTGTCAAAGTGGAATGAATAGAAACAGTGCAAATCACAACGACACAGCTTGAAGTGAATCTACATGCGTTTGTGTATATGCAACTGTTAGCATCCACATATGGATTAATAAAACGTGTCAGTATCGTTCTGATCTCCTTCCCAATTGTGAGTGCACATTATGCCAAAATACCTTAAACCTGTTTAAAACCCGTTTTTCTTTGCTCCATTCAAGTCATTGAATGTTGAGAGTCTCTCTCATACTTCCTACTTCCGTATGCGGGAGCGCTGTCTAGCCAGTCTGTTCATGAAGCAGCACGTCACAGTGCCGATAATCAACACGCCGACGAACAGCGCCGACGACACGCCGATAACGAGCGGCAAGAGCAGCAGATCAGTGACTGGGGAGAAAAGAAATGAAAACATGTCAATAATGAGTCTTTCAGTTCAACACCAGATCACGCAAGCATGCTATGGCTAAATGTGTTTTCTGTGGTGAACATGAGAATTTTTGACGCTATGAAAGAAAGACGAAGGCACTAGAACAGGACTTTTCAAAATAGGGTCCACAAAAACTTAAGGAAAAAAGAATATGAAATGTATTTTTAGTGCTTTCAAATTTATTGTGCACACATGAAAAAAGGACAAAAACACATTTATTTTGAAATAAAAATATTAGTGCAGTCAAATGATTAATCGCATCCAAAATAAAAGTTTTTGTTCACATAATATATGAGTGTATACTGTGTATATATGTATATATTATGTATATATAAATACAAACACATGCATGTATATATTTTAGAAAAACATGTTATGTTTATATATTAAACATATTTATATATAATATAAAATACAAGAATATGAATATATAAATGTATAAACATGTAAATATTTTCAAAATATATACTGTATGTGTGTATTTACATATACATAATAAATATACACAGTACACGTACATGTAAACAAAAACTTTTATTTTGGATGCGATTAATCAGGATTAATCGTTTGACAGCACTAAAAAAAAATATAAAAAATAATATAAAAAATATATTGTATTCTAAAATGTGTGTGTGTGTACATATATAAATTGTAAAAAAATAAAAATTGTAAAAAAAGAATATATAAAATGTATTTTTAGTGCTTTCAAATTTAATTTGCGCACATGAAAACAACAAATATAAAAGTAAATATTTATATTGAAATAAAAACAAACAGAAAAATATTTTAAAATATAACTTATTCTAAGATGTATAATTATATATATTACATATACACACACACATACATACATACACATATATATATATATATATATATATATATATTAAAATTTTCAATATATTTGTATTTTAATATAAAAATGTATATATATCTAAAAATGAAAAAGAAAACAATTAGGTTAGCTGGTCTTTTTTTTTTTCTTTTCCAAAAAAAATAAAATAAAAAAATCATAAAAATAAAAGTAAATATTTTCCAGATAGTATTTTAACAATTTGAAAATATAACATAAAACAAATATATTCATTTAAATTTTAAAACAACAATATAAAATAATATATAAAATATATAGACATCTTTATATTTTATGAAGGGGGTTGTTATGTTTGGGAGTCCTTGGCATCAAAATCTTTAAAAACCTCTGGCTAGGAAACTAAATACCGTCACACAGGTTATTCCTGTGCAGAAACAGCTTTCAGTACTCTGATCATAACTCACCTCGTGCGTACAGGTACAGGTGTGCGGTCACTGACTGGGCTTCAGCGCCGGTGCTGTACCATCCGCCGCGCGGATCCTGTGACCAAACCTGCGCTCGACACTGATAGTGTCCCTGATCCTCCTCAGCGGCTGAGAAGATCCTCAGCCTGAAGCAGCCGGCGGACACGCGGTCCACGCTCACGTCGCTGCCGTTGCTGTAGATGCGCGTCAGGCCGTCGTGGGTCAGAGTCGCCAGGAGGCGGCCTTTGCTGTCCTCAGAAAGCGTGGCGTCTTTCCTTGCCGGGTCCTCCGGTTTCTGAAGCCACTGGACCTCGACTCGTGAAGCACCGCTGGCTTCCACAGAGACGTTGCAGAGCAGGGTGACGGTGCTGCCGCGCTTCAGGAGCGGCCAGCGCGGCAAATCAATGCTAGCAGATACACGCACCTCTGAACGGACACAAACACAATACTACGTTAATAAACTCTCAACACGGCATAAGGATTAATCTAAACCACCTCAAAGAGGCACTTTTACATTAAAGTGGATGGATTTTTATTATGGATTATGGATTTTTGAAAATGAGCTTTCATGCAGTGTGTAACAGTGAATGAAAACATCCTGCAAAGTTTTAAATCTGAAAGTGCACCGTGTATAAAGTGATTGCCTCTCAAAAGAAAGAGTCGACTCTGAATCATTGAAACGAGTCGTTTTTAAAACGATTCCCAAGCCGCTTCATGTTGACGTCAACATAAACATTAGCATATTGCCTGCCCACTTGTTGGTCTTTTAGCATTGGTCTGAATGAAAATGCAAATTCATTCTTTGCCACTAGGTGCCGCTTTTGGAGCATAAAATAGCGGTTTCCCCGGTAATGCTGTACACAAAGCAGCACTGGCATTACAGCCATGATGAAATGGAAATGAGACCAATCGACCAATCACCGCAGATTAGCGTCACGCAAAGGAGGGGTTTGGAAAAATGAATCGCTGAGAGAATCGTTTGGGAGTCGTTGAGCAAATAAGGTAAAAATAAATGCATGTTATAAGACAATGAAAGTGTTCTTTGACCTTGCATGCATCTCAACCTGTTCTTGGGGACTCCCAAAATCAAAATATGAACCTTTTATTACCCAAATTAGGGGTAATGTCAAAGTCTCTTTAAGACAAGTCATGTCACTCGGTGGCCATCTTTGAAACGCCTCTTGGGCATCCAAGAGCAGCTCCTATCTCTTTGTATGGGGAAACATCAAATTCTCCAAAACTGTTCACTAAGCTTACGATTAAATTTCATATTTGAAATCACCAATGAAATCGGACAACAACTGTGTCATAAATGTTGTTTCTTTTGTTCAAATAGCGTTATAAAAGCTTATTTCTCAGGCTAGATCTGCCAGTGCGCATGCGCAGTCCAGAGCGCGCGTCTCAGAGCGCTGACTGTTTCTATAGCAACCGGGACTTCTAACGGCAGATGCTGTGACGCGCTGACTTTACCGATTAGCGATTGGCTCTTTCATTCAAAAGGTGGGGTTTCCTGCGATTGGGCGGCCATATTAAGCGTTGCATTTTTCCCCATTCAAAACTAAACGAGTGACATGTCTTGGGTATTCTATAGTCTTTGGTAATGTTCCCTCTTGGTGGAATGACCTGCTCAACTCAATCCGAGCAGCTGAGTCCTTAGCCATCTTCAAGAATCAGCTAAAAACACATCTCTTCCATCTTTGTTTCACTCTCTAACTCTAGCAATCTCTATTCTAATTTTATTCTAAAAAAAAAAACAAAAAAAACTTGCCCCTTTTAGACTTGCACGCTATTCATTTACTAACTGCTTGTTTTCTTAAAAAAACAAAAAAAACAAAAAAAAACTAGCTTCTCTATTCTTTTTGTATTCTATTTATTTGTTTTTTTTATTTATTTATTATTAGTGCTGTCAAACGATTAATCGTGATTAATCACATCCAAAATAAATGTTTTTGTTGGCATAATATGTGTATGTTCTGTGTACATTTATTATATATATATATATATATATATATATATACAGTATATATTTTGAAAATATTTACATGTATTTACATGTCTAAATTTATATTCATATAATTTACATTATAAATAAATATATTTAATATATAAACAACATATGTTGCATTGCACTGAAATATATGCATGAATGTGTGTGTATTTATATATACATAATAAATATACGCAACACATATACATATATCATGTAAACAAAAACTTTTATTTTGGATGTGATTAATCACGATTAATCGTTTGACAGCACTATTTATTGTACAATTAACAAAAAGCAAAAAAAGACATCTAACACTAGCTTGTTCTATTCTTTTTCTATTCTGTTTTCTTTTTATTTATTATATAATAATAATAAAAAAAAACTTGCAATGTGTACTGTGTTAAGCTAACTGAGACTTGTTATAGCACTTGCATATTATTGCTCTTTTGTTGATTTTGATTGCTTCCACTGTCCTCATTTGTAAGTCGCTTTAAAAAAAAAGCCAAATGTAAATAAAGACTTTCTCACGCACCTTCAGTCTTCAGGCTGACAGTGACCCACTCTGATCTCTGTGTGATCGTGGCTGGACTGTCTGGTGCTGGTGTCTTCCTCCCGGCGTAGACGCTCACGGCACAGCGGTAGAGTCCGGCGTCAGCGGGGTGAACGGAGAACAGGCCCAGAGAGAAGCTCCCGTCGGCCTCCCTCTCCATGCTGCCTCCTCCCGCCCGGCTGAGATCGTCGCCCCAGGCCACCACGCCGTCGGGATCCACGCGAGCCACCTCCACCTCCACGCCGCCCGCCGGGCCGCGCCGCATCCACTGCACCTGCAGCGCCGAGCGCTTCCACGCACCCACACCTGACACCTGACAGCTGAGGCGGAGCGGAGCGCCGGGCCGCAGAGAGACGCCACCCTCCGGGACAGAGCGCACGCTCAGGGTCTCCGCTGGGGAGAGACAGCAATAACAGACTGGTTACTATATCCATAAAGACTAGAGCAGCACTCTAATGGTGTGTTCACAACAGACTCCAAGCGAATATGTGCATCGCGTCACTCGCTCTAGATTACTTGTGGGATGTTTTTCGTGTCACTCATGCGAATCAAAACAGCACGCGATCAACCATGATGGAGATAACTACAATCACTGTTTTGTACCTGTTGTGAAAGTCCCAAATACGATGGAAAGCCAAACGCAGACGTGTCTGGGTTCACAGCACCATCCAGAGTAGGATGAGTAACGTTAGGTTATTGATGCTGCATTAATATGTGTGTTACATTTTACTACTGTATATTTTTTATTATTGATAGCAGCATCTCTGTTTGCCATGCTAATAAAATACAACAACAACTACAACTGATTTTAATTGTTTTCTATGCTCCAGACCTTTATCATAAAAACAGACAGCTACAATTATGCTCTCTTCGATTTTCTGATTCAACCGGACGTGTCAATAAGCTCTTCGCTGATTGGCTTGTGCGAGAACATGACATGTGACTATTCGCATCTTTGCATTGACTTTGTATGTAATCTACTCACACGAATAATTACATTCGCGTTTGGTGTGAACACACTATAACACTGTCTGAGCTTTAAATAGAGACTAACCCACATTTACTGCTATTGCTAAGGTCAATAAACATTGATGCTGCACCATAACTTATACTTGTTTTCTTTTTATTTATTATAAAAAAATTAAATAAAAAAAACCTTGGTATGTGTACTGCATTAGGCTAACCGAGACACTTACACATTATTGTAAGTAATAATATTCCTTATTAATAAAATAAGTATTAATAAGTCTGCTAAATCACTAAAGGTAAATGCATTGCTCTTTTGTTGGTTTTGATTGCTTCTATTGTTGCTTTGGATAAAAGCATCTGCTAAATGCCTAAATGTAAATGTTTCTAACCAAGCGGTTGAACGGTGAGATTCCCGAGCTCCATGGTCCTCTGTGCGATGCGTTCCCATTTGCCATCTGGATCTCTGATCCACTGCGCAGCCTCGCAGAAATACGACCCAGAATCCTCGGGTGCCAGAGCGCTCATCTTCAGCACGTACAGATCCCGGCCTCCGTCGCCCTTCCGCTTCTCCACAGCAATCTCTCCGTCCCGGTATCTCTTCCCGTAGGCGCCGCTGTGGCCCGGCGTCACGCGCAGCTCGCGATCGACGGCGATGATCTCTCTGAGGTTGTGACCCAGAGACTCCGGGCCCCTGCTGCTGCGCACGCCGAACGTGACGGACACGTGAGTGTGCTGATCCGATTGGACGGATGCGGCGCACGTCAGCTGAAGCTCTGTGCCTTCAATAACAGGTTGGCCGCTCAGAATGCGAGAGTGTGTTATGAGCAGCGTGTCGGGAATCACTGCGGAAATAAAGGACAAAATGCTTTCTGTTAATGTTTATATGTAAGAATCAGGGTCAATGATGTGATAATTTTGACTGTCTATAAAAAAACTATTTTGTCTTTTAAAATTCTTTTTGAAATTTTTGCGGAGCTTGAAGTCAAATATGTGACCCTGGAGCACAAAAGCAGTCTTAAGTCACTGGGGTATATTTGTAGCAATAGTCAAAAATACATTGTATGGGTTAAAATTATTGATTTTTCTTTTATGCCAAAAATCTTTAGGACATTAAGTAAATATCATGTTCCATGAAGATATTTTGTAAATTTCCTACTGTAAATATATCAAAACTTCATTTTTGATTAGTAATATGCATTACTAAGAACTTCATTTGGACAACTTTAAAGGCCATTTATTTTCTCAATATTTTGATTTTTTTATCATCTTAAATAATATTTTGAAAATATTACAAACAATACAATATTATTTAATGGAGTAATTTTATAAATAATTTATTAAGTTTTCTAAAAATATTTTACATTAATAATAAATGCATTAAATATATTTCATAACATATTTATAACATTATAAACAAATATAATATTTAGTGCTGTCAAACGATTAATTGCATCCAAAATGAAAGTTTTTGTTTACAGAATATGCGTGTGTGTACTGTGTATATTTATTATGTATATATAAATACACACACATATACAGCATATATTTTGAAAATATTTACATATATACAGGTGCTGGTCATATAATTAGAATATCATCAAAAAGTTGATTTATTTCACTAATTCCATTCAAAAAGTGAAACTTGTATAATGT
>JAFVLL020000250.1:0-18127 GCA_021397915.2 Tor tambroides
CCTGTGAGCATGACCTCAGTGGCCCACCCAAGCAGTTTCTCCCCCTCATTCTGTTTCGTCTTGTTCAGTCTCTCTGCCCCTCCCATGTTCTGGTTTTGTCCACTGAAAAGTGCACCACACAGTACCTGAAATCATATCTCCTGACTGATTGATGTCAGCGACAGGTAACTTCATCGGCAGTAAGCTGGACAACTCTTGTGCCCTGGAGCCATACTGACATGCTCTATTCCAAAAAAAGGCCTCTATCGTCTGTTTTTTGACAAGTGTTAATGCTCAACTATACCACCCAGGAAACACATATGGAACTGACTAGTGGTGACGTTTTTTTTTATACATTTCCTTAATACAAAGAAAAGGCCACCCATTGCCACTGAGATAACACTAGTTTTATTAGTATTTTTCTTTTTATTAGAATCACATTTAGTGTTTTAAAACATCTATTATTTAATATTCACCAGAGCAGAATTGATCATCTTTCTAATTTTCATTTACGGTCTCTTTGCAGGATGTTGCAGAATAACCAGTTAGAGAGATTGCCCAGTGAAGACCCATGGGAATTACCCAATTTGCTGTCTCTGTAAGTATCACATAGTTCAAGTGATCAAAAGCAAACTTGGGCTGTTAGAGATTTACATGAAACAATGGTGTATATTAAAGCAACATTGGATAGGCTGACATGCCAAGCGCAGACCTCCTGGTTGTGACCACAGCTTCAAGCTTAACAGCTGGAATAAAATGGATTCACTTGATTCAAAGATTGGTCTCATGTGAAAGGTTATTCTGCTTAGAAGATGCTCCCGTCATACAACAAAATAAATCTAAATGGAAGTGGAACTGTTTGTCCAGGAACATTTACATTATCAAGAATTGTGTATCAAATATTACATCATAAGCACAGAACACAATAAACGATTTAGCACCCCTCTATCAGATAAGGTCTCTAGCAGTAGTTATTTGGTCTACAGTGCAATCTAGTCTTGAGGTAACTCTTGGCATTTCTCTCTAATAGAGTTAATGCAGGAAAGCCCAGTTATTTATATGCCTATTAGGACCATTAGGCCCTTCATTAAAGAACTCCCCACCAGGGAGTATCAAGTTTGCAATTTAGGACACACATGGTAGTGGTAAAACAGGTGTTCTTTGGCTGTATAATAGTGAGACACATAGATTTTTGTCGCTGATTTTCTTCTTTTTTTGGATTCACGATCACAAAAAAATACCATGCAGCTCTTTGCAGAGGAGATCCAACAAATAAGGAACCAAGAATGAGTAACAAAATACACAGTAGTTCTTGTGTGGTCGGTGCAGTTCAGTATTTAAAATGAATACAGTTTGAAAATGAATTCAATGGATCTGGGTTTGTACTTTTTGCCTATTATTAGCTAAATGCTAACTCACAAGAGAGACAAATATGATACTCTTCTTGAGGAAGACAAAACGTGACTACGTCACATTTAATATCAGAACGGTGAAAAAGAGGAACCTTTACAGGGCTGTTGGCACATCTGGAACCCATGAGGAAACTGCCAGACACTGTGCACTGGCTCCTGAGTGAGCGCTGGGAGATTCAATGAGCTGTGAAGAGCCCAATTTTCCATCAGTTACTCTTCCCTCTTCCCTTATGTCCAAAGTTTCCCTCCTAATCGGAATCACGCCCCCTTCCTAACTGGTTCCCCTTGAAAAGGTCATAATCTAAATATTGTCTGGTATTTTGTCTGGCCTTGTCCATCTGCTCCACTCACATCCACCCTTCGACTCCTTTCAATTACTCCCGATGCCAGTCAGCATCCCGGAGCCGCACACCCACTTTTTCCAAATGAATAATTCCATGTAAATATCCATGCGCTCATTTCCTTCTACCTTTGCGAGGATGTTTTCATTAGAGTCATGGCGTACAAATTTAATTCCTTTGCCACCAACAGAGTTTTTTTTTTCCACATGGAAGACGTGCCTGGTTCCAGAAGAGGCTCCAGACGTGCATAGACTGTGTCCTGGCCCTCCCTGTAGTGAGGCAGAGACTCTGGCATTCGTCCAGACAACTTATGCTCACTTTCAATCCCCCATAAGAATATGCAGTGATATAGCTAGGTGCTCTATCCTGAGTTCCCACAAGAGTAGAAAAGCATTTAGTTCTCAACAAACATGTAATTTAGGGTAATGATAAGATGGGGATCGGTTAACCACTGGGGGGGCCAAAAGGTTTGAAGTCCACTGGCGCCCGATGTAGACAGAGGGAAGATGAGTTGGGGCAGGACAGAGGATTGGTGATGAAACTCATCTTTGTTTCTTTACTACAGTTTAGGACTGTAGGCTATACTTGCTGCACTCAGCACAGAGCATCCTTTGATGTCAAGACCATCCTTCCAGGATTTAATCTATGAAAGAAAGATCTGATAAAGATCCAGTAAAAGCTGAGCAACAAGACTCACCTTCCTTAAATCAGAGGCAACGCAATACCTCTTGATCATATGATGCCTACCAATGAGATTTCACACAAAAAAGACTGCAAAAGCAATGTTTACACATGCAATTTAAGTCTTAAGCCTATCAAGCCAGATGACTGAGACGTCATCAGCAAGATGTTGGTGTTTACTTAGCAGGGTTGCACAGCATGGAAAATGCAGTCTTTCAAGCCAAATGGCATTGTACTTTGGGTTCAAGTTCTTCTTCGATTGATGCTCGTCATGCATTACCCTCAGCTGAAGGACTCGAGGGTTGAGAAGGCCAGAGGGGAGGTGAGGAGAGGCCAGTGCAAAATGAATGTGTGTGAAAGGTCATGGGGGAAAAATGCAGAGGAAGTGCTTGCGGCTAACTCCACGTGCTCTGCTGCTATCATACATCACGTCTCGCTGATCACTGAGGTTCAACACACCCCCCCATCCACTGAATCCAGGGGGCAACATTCATTAGATCAAAGTCTTAACTTGTTGACATAGGGAGGACATTTATCTTGGTTGTGGAGATGTCAAGGTCTGTGAACAACAGCCTTGCAAAGAAATGGGGTGGGGGGGGAATTTTGATTTGTGAAAGAATCCAAATGTCTGCACTTTCAATTATTTCCAGCAACCTCTGATTTTTTTTCACAGCTTTTATCTTTAGCTCGGTTTCTTTGTTTAATTTCCAAAAAATCAGAGAGCAAAACTATTCAATAGCATCTTAAAGCATTCCAGTCAGTGTGGAGCAACAGTTGTTTGGTGGCTTTAACCAAATCAACTCACCATGCTGCAAAGCCATCAAATTATCAGTCGGTGCTTTATTACACCATATGAGTGCAAGCGAAATGAAAGAGGAATGGCCAATTTTCGAAACGCCTTCATGTGGTTGGATCGAGAGTGGAATCTTTGCCTCGGCAGCCCTTATACGCCTGGTTTGTGATTGCACAACTTTTCTTTTGTATCCTCTGAAAGCCACTTGTTGTGATTTAGCACCCTTTCTTCGAATGCTTTAAATTCAAAAACGTAAAAACCCACAAAGCATAGCACTCCACCTGTGGGCTCCTGATGTTTCATCAAACATTCAGAGCGGCGACCGTGCCAAAACTCTCATTAAACAAGTCCATGCTGGAGTAACTAAAGATAGCTTCATAAAACACTTGCATATAAATCGCTTGGGGGAAAACTAAATCACTCAGGTAGTGGTGCCAATCCTTACACCAAAAGAACAAAAGATAGAAACAAAGAGGCAACAAAATTATCCTTTAATTATGATATCGTCAAAGCAGAAATGTTGTGACCGCAGACCACAGCACGGTATCTCTTTCAGTTTAGCCACAATTGGTGGCTCCTTTGTTAATCTTATTTATGTACCTCTGTAAGGCGTGGCAGTTTGATGAATGAAATGAAAGAGGTAGATTCCGTGACAGGACACTGCAAGGACAAGGAGTGTTGCCACTGACTCGGTCACAAACACGGTGTGGCTGGAGTCACGCCAGGTCGGGCCTCAATATCAAAAAAGCTAGTGGAGGAAAACAAGTATATTTTCTGAAGGGTGGGTGATGTATAGTGTCTAGATGACACAGGTTCAGAAACGTCCTTCAGTGATTTATCTACATGGAAAGAATATAACACCAGTCCTTTAACTGCTCATTTTCACCAATATCTCCTGCTAATTTGACACTTGGTAACCTGGTTAAACATGACTGCCTGCATTATCTGCTAAATTTCTGCTCTGTACATAAACTGTCTACAGGAATACACATCTGCTTCTGTTCATTCTAATAAAAACAGGCGTCTGGATGCCAACCTGATTATGGAGGTGCCAGCAAGGACCCTCTCGGGTATGCGGTCCCTGCGGCACTTGTGGCTTGATGACAATGCCCTGACAGAGATCCCAGTAAGCGCCCTCAACGACCTCTCTTCGCTCCAGGCTATGACCCTTGCACTAAACCGCATCAGCCACATCCCAGACTACGCCTTCAGGAACCTATCCAACCTGGTTGTGCTGTAAGTATCTACTTCCACATAACATGAATAGACCAAGTAGGATGTATCCCTGGAGCAACATGCTTAGTAGCTTAGCCCAACATATACCTAGTCTGTTCAATCCGAGGGGAAAATTAGGAATGTTCTTAAAGAGATATGTCACCCAAAAATGAAAATTCTGTCATTAATTACTCACCCTCATGTCGTTCCAAACCTGTAAGACCTTTGTTCCTCTTTGGAACACAAATTAAGATATTTTTCATGAAATCCAAGCGCTTTCTGACCCTGCATATAGACAGCAACAGAACTAACACGTTCAAGGCCCAGAAAGGTAGCAAGGACATCGTTAAAATAGTCCATGTGACATTAGTGGTTCAACCATAATGTTATGAAGCTACGAGAATAATTTTTGTGCCACAGTACCACAACACATGCCCTATTTGACTAAATCACACTAACTACTGTGCATGTGTCAGTGTGAATAAGGGAAGCCATGAAATAAGAGGAAGTTGGAACACATGCATTGGTTTGCCAGGACACCACAAGAATCTTAAACTCTTTCAATTACAAAGCAGTGAAATGATAGTGTGGATTAATTTTATCTCTCATCCGCCAGCGGTTTATGTTCATTTGAAGCAATGTACACAGTCAAGCAGGTGTCATTCCTGGGGTTTGTTTTGATGTTTACTATAATCCTAATGAATGTTTTCATGTTTAGGCATCTTCATAACAACATGATCCGGACCCTCGGACAGAACTGCTTTGAGGGACTGCACAGCCTCGAGACTCTGTAAGTAAGATCGCCCTTCATGAAAGATTAAAAACATAAAAGCATTTCCTGTTTTTAATGCAAACAAACCCTGATCTGTTATTTGATTTTGGCGTCCTCGTGGAATCATTATGGAAGGGGGCGCGTCTAGAAATATAAATCAAAATTACTAGCAAACTAGCCTGACTCTACTTATGCTCAGTGGTTCAGCTTTGTATGAACTATAAACAAATCATTCTTTACACAATACTTCTGCTGTTGAGATACGCACATGTTAATTACAGTACCTTGTTTTCTAAAAAACACTCTTACCTCTCATTAAAATTTAAGAATGTATGGCAGACTTTCATTTTCTGTGGTAGAAACAACAACAATGTCCTGACAATGACTTCAGTGTTGGGTGATTTCTTTGGTGTTCCATACAAAAGTGTATGTGTAAGCAGTGTGGAAGCTATTCAGTGATTTTGGGGGACCTTTGGGGTTTTGCTTATCATGTGGATAATGTTGGTATCACAGGCTATAAATATTTTTAATACGCTTCCCTTTGTTCCTTTAGTTTCATATATTCAGCATAAGGTCATTACATTGAATGGGATACGTAATGGGATATTATTTCCATTCATAATGTAACAATCTGATTTCAAGACAATTTTATTGTTTGAATACTTATGCGTGATTATGCACTCTATCACTACACCTAGTTTTTTTGTGCAATGTCAATAGCATGACCCATGTTAAAGGTGGTTGAATTTATATTCTACTAGGGTTGGATCAAATTTTAACTGTCAGCATTTTACTCGACAGTTTGCATATAAAATCATAAAATTTCTATAAATATGAGTATGAACAGATTAATATAATAATAAAAAAATACAGTTAAAAACATCATGATTTTATGCCTACTTGCTATCATTTTCATATCATAGCTAGACAACAGCACACATTCTCTGCTGGAATTCGGGCTATATAATTTCTACATTACTGAACATGGTAGATTGAAATCAAATGTTAAATAGGCCCAATAAATACACTAGAAATGCTATTAAAATTCATGAGAAATTTTGAAAGGGGCTTACGAACCAGAGCTAATGCATATTTGTAATGTAATGTATGAAAGACATTACATAGACCATGCCATGAAAGTTTGGCTTTAAAGGAATGAGCATATGCTGAAGTCACGGTGGTCTCCAGGATACCGAGAGGTTCACACCTGCTTTTTAACAGCCTGCTGAAGTGATAAAGATGACGTTTTCCTCTTTACGAGAAGGATTTCAGCCTTGAGAATTGCACACACTGAACTGAACACTTCATTTGAAAGCAATCACTGAGAAACCGTGCGCTGAAACTCTCCCGTGGCGATTCTGTGGCTCGATAAATTTGGCTTTTGGACGGAGATTTGTTTCAAGGAGAAAATATTTAAGTGCTTGAAAATGACAAAAATGATACAAAGTGATTCCAAATCAGGATTCTTGCTTTGTTTATAACAGAAAATTTCTACTAAGTATAATAACAATTTAATAAAAAAATGTAATAATAATAATAATAATAATATTATATATGTATATATATATATATATATATACACACACACACACACACACACACACACATACACATAGTGAAAAGTAAATATACTAAAATGTATTTGAAATACAAATTCATTTACATATTTATGTAAAAATACAGTCCAATTGTACTTTTAGTATATTAAACTGGTATACTGGTTAATAGATTTGAACTATACTTACAGTAGTATGAAATAAATGTATTTTAAATATATTACTTTTTTACTAGGGTAATTAAATACAAACTGAAAAACATTTCTATAGGGGATCAAGTTTAGGAGTCATATGTACATTAAACACTTTTGTACAACAAGAATAAGTAACCTATTAGTATTTTCAGAATTTTAAGCTTGTATGCATTATAATTAAAATGCCTCACTAATAAAAAAAAGCTCCCAGAAACTGTAATATGTAGTCATGTTGC
The DNA here is from genome assembly GCA_021397915.2 of Tor tambroides. Taxonomy (NCBI): domain Eukaryota; kingdom Metazoa; phylum Chordata; class Actinopteri; order Cypriniformes; family Cyprinidae; genus Tor; species Tor tambroides. The sequence goes on from JAFVLL020000250.1 coordinate 7,180, forward strand.
ATATTGGATGACATTTTAATTACCGTTATAATGATGGCTAAGCAAGAAACTAATCTTCCTGAGGCGAATATTCTTATATGTAACATGACACACTGGAAGAAATCATGCCAGCTGTCTCAGTTCAGTTGCACATGTGTGTTTGGGAAGTGTTGAGCTTCTTGAAACAACAGATGGAAACATGCTTGCCTTTTTTAGGAGGTCTCAGACATCTTTTCGTGGGACAATGTGCATCTTTTTATTGATGCTACTGTAATCCTCATCACTGTAATTATCTCTGAAAACGCATTCACAACCATCAGACAAAGTGGCCACCACAGTGTTGTTTTGTTATGATGCCTGATGATTTAGCTTTCAAACAAACTTCTGCGTGGTTTGACGAATTGTAAATCAAGGTAACTGACAGCTCCCGTTCTAAACAATGAGGCCTTCCCAGGAAATGAAAGGCATTCCTCTTCTTTGCCATATCAAAGTAATGTCTCCAAACAAGACTGACGGATGCTCTAAACAAAACCAGGATGTAGACATGGCAAAACCACGCAGCACAGCTCACCCACAGCAGCGTGTTCCCAGTCTTTCCATATGCAGCCCATTTTATAGGCTGCAAGTGTGAGTGGATTTCCATGCAGTGTTTGAAGAAAATGACTTAAACACTTACATGACTCACTAGAAGTGAGCGAACTAATGAATAAAAAGATATTGATTCAAATGCATATAATCTAAATGGCTCATGTTGTTTAAAAGTGTTGCTTTTAAAAATAAAGGTTCTTCATTGGCACTGATGGTTCCATAAAGAGCCGTCACCATCCATGGAACCTTTCCATCCCACAAGAGGTTTTCATAGTGGAAAAAGGTTCTTTGAATTTTTAAAGTGTTCTTCACACAGTGAAACATTGGTTCTTTTTAAGAAAGGTTCTTTGGGAAACTAAAAATGGTTCTTCTATAGTATCGCTGTGAAAACCCTCTTTTGGAATCTTTATTTTAAGCGTTCACAGGCTATTCATAGGTTGATGCCTCTGTGGTGCTACGAAAACACTGCTGTTTGTTTGAGCATCCCAACCAGCCAGCCAACACCGGTTTAACCAATGGCATGAGTTTGGGGCGTGGCTATCTTTGTGTCTGAAAACGAGTCATCTTGCAATTTCGTTGGTGACTCTAATGGTGCAGAAATAATTTCAGCTTTAAGTGAATTTGCCATATATCAAGAATCTCCTTAAATATTTTTTCTTTTCACCTCAAACTTAGGCCAAGTTCGCTTTAACACTCTTGTGCAACACAGACACACTCACGCACATATAGATACACAAATGTACACCCACACACTGGAATTAAGCAAGTGCTTCGCCCATTCTGGATGGCAGCCAACGCGGGTCCACCCCCTATTCACCAAGCTCACTTCAAACGCACTGGCTACCTGCCAGAAACTTTTTTCCCCTTTAAAAACAAAAAAACAAAACTAAAATATATAAACATTTGGACTGTTTTGAAAGCGTACACTTAACACTAAGGGATAAGACATATAATTATGGGTATGAAGAGACACATTCAGCTTTGGGTATTGTAACTGCGGGGAGTGGACGATATGACTAAGACCTGGGCCTTCACGAGGGGATACAGGGCCAAAGGCACCTATTAATGCCGCCCAGTCACCATTACTGGGCAAAAAGGAGGGTTTGTGGGGGAAAAAAAGTCTCTTGTTCAATTATAGGATTTTCCCAATAATTATTCTCTGTAAAATTCCAAAAGAATCGGAGACGAAAAGGAACGCTGAGATCCAAGGAAAACAACATGCAAACTATGGCCATAAACACATTGTTCTTGCACCTGTGTGTAAAGGCCTCTCGCCCTTAGCAACCGCCCGTGTTTTGGTTCAAGCGCGGTTTTTGGACACAGGTTTCCTAGAAGGCTAATGAAATGCATACAACAAAAATAATGTATGCAGAGGAGAGGTCACGTCATGTCAAATTAGCTTAGAACAGCTGTCTTGGTCTCCAAGGAACGGCCAACACTGAAAACCCGCAAGGTCACGGGGAAGGATTTTGACTGATTGGAACCACAGTTCTTAAGTGTTTGCTTATGTTACAGACACGTAGGATGAAAGATCAAATAAAAACGTCAGAACAGTTGGGCTAATATGCGACGAGACCGCTAATTGTTGTTCGAAAGGTGGTCTTAAGGCCCGTTCACACCAAGAACAGTAACAATAAAGATAGCTGTAAAGATAACGATATTAGTGTCCACACCAGCGAACGATATCATCTGTTTATTCTAAGCGCACGCTCGTCTGCCGCTTTAAATTCTTGAGCTCGTTGTAGCAGGATCGATTCTGATTGGCTGTCAATGATCGTTCAGAAAGTGATTCCAACGATACCGTTTCTCTATGCCTTTATCGTTATAGCTGTGGTGTGGACTCTGCTATTCTTTAATACTGAGAACGATTTTTAGAACTATAACTTTATCGTTATCTTTATAGTTATTGTTCTTGGTGTGAATGGGGCTTTAGACGCAACGTACATTTGCACGTACAAGATCTTTTCTCCTAGCTCGTGTTTCTCAATGTTCTTCTGCTCTCATGGTTGGTCTCCTTTCTCTAGGGAACTGAACTTCAATGACCTTCAAGAGTTCCCCGTGTCCATTCGCACACTCGCCAAGCTTCAGGAACTGTAAGTAACCGAGACTAACTTACCCGGCATACATGCGTCAGTGTGCTTCCTTTAAAGTTGACCGCTTGGCCTGGCCTCGTGCTCCTTGTAAATCCCGCTTAGTCCCTAGAATGTGGTTCTCAAGCACAAGTCTCCTGAAAAAAGCAGATGCTTGGAGATGAGCGCTTAAGTCCTTCCTTCTCAAGTATCCTAAAGTGTTTTTTGCCTGCGGGACTGCCTCCTAACAGGTGTTTCTGTAAGATACAAAGGATGTTTACATGGGCAAATGTGAATTGACGCAACCAAATGGCTCACACGTGTGCTTATGGAGGAGTCTGAGATAAAATGCAACTGGACTCAATTGTCCAAGGTGATGAATTAATTTTTGGCACCCAAAAGGACCTTATAGCCTTGTTTATTTAACACGCATAATTATTTTAGACTGTTTAGAATTTTCGGATTACAATTTGCTGGAAACGTGTGTGCCATAAATTCACTTTAGCATGTTATATTCATAGTGTCGGCAGATGATGATGAATTATAAGCTGTTGCAGTAGTTGAATGTGCGGCCGCTCCGAATAGCACGTCAGCGCTACAATTTATAGCCTATACGGAACAGATGCAGTTAGCAAAAGCACTCCGCAAAGCTTGTCTTGATCGCTGGATTTCCTCATCCCATAGAGGATTGTGTTCAAGTGTGCAGATGGTCATATTCTCACTCTCCATGCGTCTTACAGGGGTTTCCACAACAACAACATTAAGGCCATTCCCGAGAGAGCGTTTGTGGGGAACCCACTTCTGCAGACCATGTGAGTATCTTGTCTCAGCAACGACAGTAAAGAGATTCTCTGTTGATTAAACATGCCTCACTGCGTGATAGAAAGATGTTATAAAAGTCTGTTTATCTCAGCCAACGGTCCAGGAAATGTGTGACAAATATTTGGGTCGTTTTACAAACAGGTGTCTTTTTTGTCCCTCTTTTACAAGTTTAAATATGTACAAATGGTATGTGTACATAATGCATCAACAAAATGCAGTTCTATTTTTAAATTTATTTGTCCACCCTGTAGTAGCATATATATTGAGCTTTACTGAACAAAATGGACATGAAAGTATGTAAAGGGTGTAATTTTATATATTGAACCATACGTTTTTTTAACAAAAGTTATGATGGTAAAAGGGTTGGCATAAAAAAATTTGTAAGAATAGAGCGAGAGATAAAAGCAAAAGCTATATTATTTTTATTTTGTCTATGTTTGTGTATATGTTTAGATTTTCACTGACAATGTATTTAAAATATTTTTAAATCTTTGTTTTTTTTTTTAAAGTGTTACATGTCAATCCTGTTACCAACATATTTTCCTGTTACCAACATAATGTACTATTCCATATATTAAAAAAATAGTAAAAATAACACTTTTACATTTATGCATTTAGCAGACGCTTTTATCCAAAGCGACTTATATTGCATTCAAGTTAGTTTTTTTTTTTTTTTTTTACATTTTTATCAGCTCTTGCTTTCCCTGGGAATCGAACCCATGACCTTGGCGTTGCCAGCACCATGCTCTGCTATTTGAGCTTCAGGAAAGCTTTTTTCCCACACTCTACCCCTATTAGAAAATATGTACAGTTTTTTTTTTTTGAAAAAATGGACATAAAAGTATGTCAAAAGATGCCATTTAATCTACTGAACAGTACTTTTTTTTTAAATATGCGATAGTTATGATAGTAACAGAGCTGGGGAAAAATTATTTTATTTTAAAAAGTAGAGATAAAATGAAGACAAAATTAGCTCTATTTTGTCTATTTTCTCAGTTTACAACATAGTAAAAAAAAAAGAAAGAAAAACAAAAGTTATCTGGTCACTTTTTTTTTTTTTTTTTTTGGTTTTACATTTCAGCCCTGTTACCAAGATTTTGCATAGCAAACAACTGTTTTTTTGTTTTTTGTTTTTGTTTGTTTGTAGAAATTGTTTGTAGAAATATCAACATTACATTCTTAAGAAAATCTTTAAAAAAGCTAAATGAATTGTAACATTGTCAACTCTGTTACCATACTGCAGAAGGAATAGTTATATCTCAGCATACAGCATGTTAGGTTTTATTAATTTAGATTTCATTTGGATATGTCACTGTGCAATTTATTAATGCTTAAATACAATCTTTCCTGAAAGAATGTAAATATCCTTGTCAAAATGGAACAGGCACTTGTTTAGAATGATCTATCAAATTTCTAACAAAAGATGTCTTTTTCTTCTCCATTCAGTCATTTCTACGAGAATCCCATTCAGTTTGTTGGCAGATCAGCATTTCAGTTCTTGCCAAAGTTACACACGCTGTAAGTACAAGTCTATGTGTGAAATGATAACATACACATGATTAAACAGAGCAGTTTGGCTTTTTGATAAGCTTTCTAAAGTACCAATTTGTGTGTGTAATTTTCATTCATGTTGCTTTCTATTGCTGATGAATACTGTAATCTTTTCGCCTCTTGCATCCGTCTCTCATAAGTAAACATTAAACTAGTAATTTGTCTCCAAAACAGCACGATTCAATTATATACCTCCTTAATGCAGAATAGCAAATTTGCTTTTTCATAAACCCAATAAAGTAATTTGTCTCTCTCCAGTGCACAGGCAGTGCATAGAATGCTGTGAGAGTCTATTGAGCCTTCATTATTTTGATATGAAGTCTTCCGTTGTTGATTTTGGGTAGTGTTGCAGTGTAATCAAAATGATGGAATCAAGTGGAGTGTTGCTTCTAGATGATGGAGGCTAAGTGTGTACGGTAACAGTAGACATCCTGTGGTACTGCTGGACAACATCTTCATTAGCAGAACGATCCTCACTAATGAGTTGTCTAATCTCATTTTAGCTCTTTGAGCAGGGCCACTGAGATCCCGAGTTTCAGATTTGAAAAGACCTACAGTTCTGTGAGTCTGAGATCAAATGTCCCATTTCAGCCCCAGGATCGGATTTCACTTAAGAGATTTCCAGAAGTTCTTCCCACCGATGAGGACAAAGGAATAACCGTTGACAAAATAGAGATACTTTTACTGAACTCTCAACATTTCAGCGAGTTTCGTACAAGGTTAAAAATGATGTATAGGCAAAGGCATACTGAACTGAGCACTTATGTTTACTGGTGAATGATCAGTTAGTATGAAGCTTAATTATGAACAAATTATAAGCACTTTTGTTTTTGCCTTTATTTTTCATAGAGCTGAACTCAAAGTCTAAGACTTTTTCCTATGTACACAAAAGACCTATTTCTCTCAAATATTGTTCACAAATCTGTCTAAATCTGTATTAGTGAGCACTTCTCCTTTGCTGAGATAAGCCATCCACCTCACAGGTGTGGCATATCAAGATGCTGATTACACAGCATGATTATTGCACAGGTGTGCCTTAGGCTGTCCACAATAAAAGGCCACTCTAAAATGTGCAGTTTTAATCACACAGCACAATGCCACAGATGTCGCAAGTTTTGAGGGAGCATGCAATTGGCATGCTGACTGCAGGAATGTCCACCAGAGCTGTTGCCCGTGAATTGAATGTTCATTTCTCTACCATAGGCTGTCTCCAAAGGATTTCAGAGAATTTGGCAGTACATCCAACCGGTCTCACAACCGCAGACCATGTGTAACCACACCAGTCCAGGACCTCCACATCCAGCATCTTCACCTCCAAGATCGTTTGAGATCAGCCACCCGGACAGCTGCTGCAACAATCGGTTTGCTTAACCAAAGAATTTCTGCACAAACTGTCAGAAACGGTCTCAGGGAAGCTCAACTGCAGGCTCGTCATCCTCATCGGGGTCTCGACCTGACTGCAGTTCGTCGTCGTAACCGACTTGAGTGGGCAAATGCTCACATTCGAGGGAGTCTGGCACTTTGGAGAGGTGGATGAATCCCGGTTTTCACTGTACAGGGCAGATAACAGACAGCAAGTATGGCGTCGTGTGGGTGAGCGGTTTGCTGATGTCAACGTTGTGGATCGAGTGGCCCATGGTGGCGATAGGGTTATGGTATGGGCAGGCATATGTTATGGACAACGAACACAGGTGCATTTAATTGATGACATTTTGAATGCACAGAGATACCGTGACGAGATCCTGAGCCCCATTGTTGTGGCATTCATCCATGACCATCACCTCATGTTGCAGCATGATAATGCACGGCCCCATGTTGCAAGGATCTGTACGCAATTCCTGGAAGCTCAAAACATCCCAGTTCTTGCATGGCCAGCATACTCACCGGACATGTCACCCATTGAGCATGTTTGGGATGCTCTGGAACGGCGTATACGACAGCGGGTTCCAGTTCCTGCCAATATCCAACTTCGCACAGCCATTGAAGAGGAGTGGACCAATATTCCACAGGCCACAATCAACAACTTGATCAACTCTATGCGAAGGAGATGTGTTGCACTGCATGAGGCAAATAGTGGTCACACCAGATACTGACTAGTTTCGGACCCCGGACTACAATGCAGTAACTACATTTGGGTATTTTCATTGTGGCCAGCCTAAGGCACACCTGTGCAATAATCATGCTGTCTAATCAGCATCTTGATATGCCACACCTGTGAGGTGGATGGATTATCTCGGCAAAGGAGAATTGGTCACTAACACAGATTTAGACAGATTTGTGAATATTTGAGAGAAATAGGCCTTTTGTGTGCATAGAAAAAGTCTTAGATCTTTGAGTTCAGCTCATGAAAACTAGGGGGAAAAACAAAGTGTTGTGTTTATAATTTTTTTCAGTGTAATTACTGATCCTAAAGGAGCATTAAAGCGTTCATTAGAGTTAAGGTAGAAGGGTTTTCAAATGGGTTTTGGTCACACCCCAATCTCACACCATTGTTGAGGGCTGTCTATAGGCTGGTTGGCATGCTCAAACTAAGCTAAATTTTGATAACACTATAATGATAATAATAATTGTTAATTTAAAAAAATCAGGGAAATCACTGCATCTTTGCCTATACAGCTTGGATAGAAAGAAGTATTTTTACATTTTTCGAGAAAAAACTATTTGTACTTATCTACAGGTCTGAAACGCTCTGAAAATACACTTTAAAAAAAAAAGAAAAAAAAGCAATTTTAATTAGATTTGTCTTATTTCCAGTAAAAAATATCTGGACATCCTTAAAACAAGATGTATTTTGAGAATCATGCATACTCTATTTACATTAGCAAAACTTGTTCTAGGGATTAATCTCAATTTCTCAATTTTTCTTAATCTTTTGCAGTGCACGCACATTCATTCACTGTTTCTGTCTCCTGTTTGACACACACACACACACACACACACACACACACACACACACACACACACACACATTCAGTGTAAACTCTCCTCTTTGATTTTCTCTCAGTACGCTGACCCGAGCTGGACTGACCGGCCTGCCATATGATCTCTGCCACCTGCTGCCTAAATTAAGAGTCCTGTGAGTTTCCAAACACAAATACGCACCTGCAACACACAAACACATTCGAAAGCTCATCTCCAAACGATTCCTAAAGATCCGAGCTGGCAAAGGGAGTTCAAATTCACCTTGAGGGATTTGATGTAGCCAAACTTTCAAGGAGTTCCTAAAAGCCTCTTTTAACGTGAACTTCATTTAGCCAACTTTACTGAGAGCAATGCAGTCTTTTTTTTATCAGTTGTGCCATGCTTGTGCAAACTATTTAAACGTTTAAAAATTATTTAATTAAGTCATTTTTGGATCAAGCAGTTTTAACTTTTTTGCTTTGCTTCAATCACTCAGTTTAAGATGGATAAGAGCAACCACTTAAAGGTGGACAAGTTCAGTAAGAGAAACCCCTGCGGGAAGAGTGAAACTTTATGTAACTGTTCAAATGAAGAATTAGACCTCTGGGGAAAATAGCTGCTTAACATGCCTTTCTTTGTTCTATATATTCACTTATTCTCTCTCCAAGGTTTCTTCTTGCATAAACAATTCAATACAGTAATTAGGTAAAAATAAAGACTAAAACAACACTAAAAGATATGCAACTAGGAGGGCAAATTATAATGTAATTATATAAATAACATTAAGTAATGTTTACATACATGTTTTTTCAAAAACAGTATAAGGAAGAAATGGTGCATGTGTAGAAAAATGGGAGAATTGTAACCCTCAATTGAGATAATGCTAATTTGAGCTAAAGAAGCAAAATCATACCATTACGGCCAGATTTTTAACATTCGTCTATACAAACAGTTTGGTCATTTTACATTCAAATAGACAAACTCTATGAGAAATGACTTGCCACAGTGGGACTTAATGGGAAATGCATCGTATTATCGTTGATGCTTATAGTGTATTGTAATTTCTGTATTACAAGTGTCAGAATTGCTAAAATAATAATTATGTAAAAAAAAAAAGAAACACTTTTTAAACTGGCATAGAAGGATAGGGGCCAGATTTACTAAACAGGGCAAATTAACGTTAAAGCGCAATTCCATAAAAGCGCCGATGGGAGGGAAAATTCTGCATGTGATTTACTGACAATTCGCACATTAAAGAACACAGACTCAGCCAGATCATTTCCATAATGACCAGTTAGTGCCTGCTTTAAGACAAGTAAAGTAATTTGACGAACGAAAACATTAGTAAATCGCGTTATTCATTAAATTAGTGAATCGCATGATTAATTTTAATACTCTCCTCCCATAAATTTTGTGTCTGAAAGGGAACCTCTTACAAATGCATATTCAATAAGGTCAGGTGCAGAAATAACTGTCCACGCCTTTTCAGCGCTAATTCCTCACTGCATGTCTTTATTAAACCCTGACAGTACTATATTAATGCCAAAAGATGGTCAGCGTTGGCGCAAGCTGTTAGAAAATCTGGCCCGAAGTATTCTAAGGGGATGTTTACAGAAAAAACATTTTCAATTAATAAAAAACAAGAACATAACATGACGTTGTTTTGGGGGCCTGACAATGCTAACTTTTAAAAATAGGTTTCAAATTACAAGTTTTTGAAAACAATATCGTTATTGTCTCCATGTAAACTACAAAAACGTGAATTTGTGAAAACTGTGACATGATGTGTATTACGTGTTCAGTCTATAGGTATGTGTTTCTTTACAAAGTGACACCGCCAACTACTGGCCTGGCATACATAATAGAGCATTTTAGCTGTTTTTGGACGATCCGTGTGAACAGAGATCGTTTTTGACAACATTGTCATCTGTACATGAAAAGGAAACCCAAAGGAAAAACTTTACCGTTTAGTACAGCATTGTCATGTAAACGTTTCCTTGCGTCAAAATTTATTATACGCTTGCATTGTATATTTCCAAATGCTTTTTGAGATAAAGAAGCCTTATCTTATTGAGAAAGTATTACACACCTATTACTGCCAGCACTCTTCAGTTATGAGGAATCTTCTGTTTACAGTCCTAATCTATATGTGTTTGATTTCAGGGAGCTGTCGCACAATGTCATCGAAGAGCTGCCGAGTTTCTACCACTGTGCCTCTCTTCAAGAGATGTGAGTTCAGGCTTCTCTCTCTCTATAGAGTAATATCACTAGTATATCTATGATAACTCTAAGAGCCCTAAATATCCCACATAGTACTTGACAAATGACAGTCATTACTGTAGCAATCCATCAGTGTCAATATTTGGGAAGCTTTTAAGTGTGTTCATGATGTCTGCCATTGTGTGTGTGTGTGTGTGTGTGTGTGTGTGTGATGCAGTAATACCAGTTCTTTTGTTTTGACTCGGCAGAGGCCTGCAGCACAATCTGATCAAACAGATTGAGATGAACACATTCCAACAGCTCAGCTCTCTGCGTTCACTGTGAGTACTGTACACACACTCATCTTCTGCTGGCTGTAAGCATTACACTGAAAAAGCCTCTATTTGGCATTTTTCTAATTTAATACACATTTTCAGCACAAATCATATTAGCAGAACAATTTGAGTGAATAATTTAATTGTCAGAACCCCCTTTTCCTTTAATGACAGAAGCATTCAAACTGCATGATTGACTTGAAAAATAAAGTCCACATAATAATTACTGACCTAAAAATAATTAAATGAATCTTAAATATTTATTTAAAAAAAAAACTTTCAGCATTAAACTAAAATGTAACATTTAAATTTATGATTTAAATTTTCAAAGTGATCCCTACTGTATATATATATATATATATATATATATATACACACACTATATTGCCAAAAGTATTGGGATGAACAGTAATGAACAGGTTTGACTACTTTAGTAATTTCTATGAGTACAAATCTTAATGTTTAAGCATATAATGATATTCTAGGAAATTGTGTGCTTCTAAT
>JAFVLL020000253.1:0-13522 GCA_021397915.2 Tor tambroides
CATAATAAATATACACAGTACACAAATATATATTATGTAAACACAAACTTTTATTTTGGATGCGATTAATCGCGATTAATCGTTTAACAGCACTATAACAAAATAAAGTAAACTTTGACATATTATACCCAAAAATTCTTCATACAGTGGACTACCAGTAAAATTGATAAAAATTTGGGACCAAAAATTAGATTTGACACTTTGACCTGAGCATGTTTTGTTACATAGCTTTCTATCAAAGTTATCTGACATTATCAAGATGAATTTGTTCTGATACAGTTTAACTCTTGAGTTCTTATCATATTTTATTACCATTTTCTAAACTATAGCAAATAAACTGTGATAATGTGAGAAATGTTAAAGGTGTCTGAATAAATTTTGGTTTGTGTGTGTGTATATATATAATATATATATATATATATATATATATATATATATACACATATATACACACACACACATATATACACACACACACACACATATATATATATATATATATACACACACACACATATATATATATATATATACACATATATACACACACGCACACATATATACACACACACACACATATATATATATATATACACATATATACACACACACACACATATATATATATATATATATATATATATACATACACATAATTAGAATTAAAAAAATTAGAAAATCTATAAATACTTGATTTTTTCTGAAATGCTATTAATCTTTATCGCTCAATTTATAGGTATATCACTGTGCTACTAACATGTTTGACAAAATTTCCAAGGCATTTCAACAAAAACCTTTATTTTGTGGAAACACAGTGATCAAAATTAGAGAAGAGTAACCACTGTAGCACAAAAGATGATTACAACTAAAATTTTGGAGGGTTACAGCTATCAGAAATGAATAGGAAGTGTAGAGGATCTTGCTTTGAAGACTTCAGCACATAGTTTCTCACACTGCGCTGGTGTGATCTTGGTCGTCTTCTAACAGTCTACACTTCCTCCTCCACTTTTCACTGACTTCTTTATGCATTTATAGGGTTCAGTCTTTCCCCAGTTTGATGTCCCAGATCCTTACTCTGTGCAGCACTGAACTGGCAAGCAATTCCAGCTGCAGTGCTGAACCGATTCCCCTTTGAGAGTCTCATTCATTTGTATTACATAGACGACCAGCCTCTTTGGGGGACTTGAGTGAATTAGTGTCATTGTAAAGCTGCGGTATTTGAGAAATGACAGATTTAGAATGACCAGCTTCTCTTGCAGTGGCTGAAAGTGTCATCCCTTTGGCTTTCATCTGGACAGTCTGTTTCAGTCACCTTAGTGCGGCCCGCCATCTTGCAATCTCAGTGAAAATTAGAGAAATGCTGCCAGTTAAAAAGGGTTTGTCATATAATTAAGGAAATTAGCACCAGGTACCAGATTAACACCAATAACTTGGAGGTATCTGAAAGTGTCCTCTAATTTTGACTTGTGTTCTTTTCAAATATCTCATTTCATTTTTTTTTTAGAATACAGTTTCATAATACAGTTCAGTTCAGTTAATTTATGAAATATGCTTTAAAAAGTGCCCATCTACTCTTGTTAGGATATATTCAAATAGGACTACGCAGTGACCTTGAAATTTAGGAAATTGTCTTCCACAACATATGTTCATATTGATATATTATCAATTGTATTAAATTACGCACTATATTAAATTACTCAATGTATTTTCTCAATTTTGGAAATTATAAAGTGACATACAAAATATAGTCTGGATGTATAGTTTAATTTTATAGTTTGGACTTCATAGTTTTCATAGTTTATAAATGTTTTTGTCATTTAGGAAGAGAGAAAATCTGCCCTGATTTTGATTTTCATTAATGCATTTTATTTATTTATTTATTTTTTCATTTATTGATTATTTATTAAACATTTGTTTTATTCTTACACACATACACACACAGTAACTTGCTATTTTTTGAAACTGATGTAAGCAGGATTTTTAAAATGCAATTTTTGTTAAGAAAATATGAGTCAGTATAAACAAAAATAGACGATCTTTCCACAGCATGTCTTCATTTAATATGTTATCAGTTATTAAATTATGCATTATCAGCTTTGGGAAACCGTAAAGTGACTATACAAAATAAAGTTTGGATGATAGAAATCAGAAATTATTTAATTATGATTAAATATATTAATATATGATATAAATTACTGTATAGACATTTGAACAAATGCACTCTATGATATAAGCAACTGCACCTAGCATTGCTTATATCTTGTGAATAATCTCCAATGCCAACTTTATGATTGTTTTCAAAGAGAAACTGTCATTTCTAAACCCATATATAAAGTTGCAGCTCGGTGCATGATATACTATATTACACAGAATTTCTCATATCATTCAGCATGGGTTAAATATCACATGTTTGAAAGATTCTTCATATATCATGCAAACTGCTGCACATATGGTTTCAGTTTCTAACAGTTTCTTTTATTGTAATTCTAAGAAAGGAAGCATCCATTATACATGCATGAGCTTTACAGATAAAAGAAATGAAAGTCTGTGTAAAAAATAATATGTCTTGGTCTTTTCCTTCTTCTTTTTGAATTCTGCTTTCTCTAAGTGATCTAAGTCTGTAATATATCAGCTTTGATTAGAGTTGTTAAGGACCTCACTGAAGACCGCAGGCTTCTGGTTAATATGCATATTAATTGTGATTTGTGTAACAGAGGATTCCCCTTCAGGAGGGGAAATAATTTTGTGTAAAGCTGAGGAGATGTTATAAAGGAGTGTGGGTGATAATTATTTTGAGCAACTGTGGAAGATTCCAGGTTTTGCTTTGGCAAAAAGGGACAAAAAAGATGCCCTACTTTTATTAAATAAACTTATTTCTGGGTCTGTGGTTTTTTTGTTGAATTTTGGATATTTGCCTTGAACCTGGGTTATGTAGTCTATTTTTTTTGTTTATATATTTATATGTATATATGTGTGCGTGTGTGTATACTTGTCATTTTTATTACGATTTTTCATAAATTGATTTTTATAACTATATTTTTAATTCACTTATTTCATGTAGTTTCAGTTTAGTTTCCAAGGCGCATTTTAATTTTTACTTTAACTTATGTTTTTCATCTAATTTTTATTTGTTTTTATTTTTTGCAATAGTTTTAATAGTATAGCTAACAATAACAACGCTCCTGTATATACATTTTTTTGGATTATTTTTTTTATTATTTTATTTGTATTATTTTTATTGGTAATATAAAGTGACATACAAAGTATAGTTTGGACTTAAAGTTTAAAGTTTAGATCAAAACATTTTTTCATCATGTAAGAAGAGTGAAATTTTGATTTAAAAGAACTGATTTTAATTTTCATTAATGCATTTTTTCCCCCCATCTTTTTACTTTTATCCCCTCTCAAAATGACAATACAAGCCTTAGGTTTGGACACCTTTTGATTTTTTTTTTTCTTTTTTAATTGAATTATTTATTTGGAATGTCTTTATAGGCATAGCTGCCTATATACAGTGGGGCATGTTGTCACAATAGTAACTTGCTGTTTATTGACACTGATGTAAGAATTTTTTTAAAAACTGCACATTTAAAAAAATATTTTTTAATATTAATTTTACTAGTAATACAATACATAATATTCCTTGTACATGTATCTCAACTTGACAAATATTCCATGCACTGTAGCTATTTCAAGTATAGCATGCTTACTACTGTATATGCAAACTAGTTACTGTTAAATGCTCTGTACAATAAGATTGCATTCTAACAATGCCTGTACCTTGATATTCTGATGCGTTTATTTCCATCTTTGGCACAAGCATGTGGGTGGTGATAGACGAGAAACGTAGAATTTTGTAACGTTTCTTCTGCCATTTCATGGTTAATTTCTACAGCATGAAGCTCTTGAGGTGAATTGGCCTCCAGCAGAAACCACATTCGAGGTGTGATCAGTGATTCTGAAGAGATAACAGACGGTTCTTTACGTTTATTCCACGAAAATTAGGTCATTAACGGATAAACTAGTGAAAGTGTTTCGTTTTTCTGAGAAGTCCTATCAGTATATCAGAAATCTTTCTCATGACCTTGCGTTTTGCACTCAGTTACCAGAGTACTAGATCTGAATGTTAATCTAGTTTAAATAATAACTTGGAACAGATCTAGATATGGTGGTTTTGCTCTTACACTATTTTTTCAAATTCTGTTAAATATAACAGATTAGTGTGAACTTTTTTTAGTGCTGGTTTGTTGCCATTCACCAATAAAACTGAGCTGGTTGACTGAGTTGGTCTTGGTGGTTAAGCGAATGTAATAGGAGGTTTTGCTGGTTTAGATAAGGTCTTGATGGTTTAGAGGTTTGGGAAGGCCGGTTGTCTGTAGTTTAAAATACTAGCATCTAAAACACAACATACACTGGTCTTGAATAAGTAGTACAACCTGTTTATTAGGTTTATTTAACTCCTTTCGGAGTCAGCACATGTTGTGAGGTTGAGCTTAAACAAAAGGTTTTTCACAGAAATATGTTGTGAAACTACAGATATGCATATTTTCACATTTATGCTAAGGCCTTTTTCCACAGAAGTGATGTGAGATTGTGTGGGTGTTTTTAGCTTTTTTAGTTTCCGAAACTGGGTTTTTTTTATTTCTGCCGATCACTGTCAACACCACATGTAACTGAAGCCAAGAGTGCAATGCAACCGCCACAAACAGTACTGTTGAAAGTAATGAATCAGACCCCAAAGCTCCAAAAAAAACCAGACTCCCAATTACGCTTTTAAACTGAGCAACTTTAGATTTTCCGGCTTGAGCAAACAGTGGCATCATAGTGCAACAATGCATCCATGACAAGTCACAGAAATGTGGTTCGCACCAAAGAGCCTGTGGTACATGTAGGAACGGGCCCAAGCTTTAGCCACAATGTGTGAGTTTTGCTATGCTAAGCATTTTCTCCAGTGATTGCCACACCAAAATCTCTCGCGTCACTCTCTCGCTGTGCACACGTGCATGAAATCATGACTTGCAGATGTGAATTGCAGCATGCATCTTCAATACAACAGGGTGGAAGGAATGGTTGGACTCTCGTGCTTCTGCTTAATCAAGAAAACGGCTAGGAAGGATGCCAGATAACATGCTTGATGAATCAGACGTGTAGTATTTATATAGCAAGTTGTTAGCTACATACACTGTTAAAAAAAAAACAACCCAAAAAGGAAAGTGTAGCTACTGATCATTTCCTGACAGGATGTGTTACAGATATTTCCCTTAGCTCTAAAACACAATGCAATGCAGTGCAAAATAAAAATCAATATGGAAAATTCCTTCGTATTAATACAGTTCATTGTGCCCTATTTTTATGGATTTTTTTTAGTGTACATTTAAACCAAATTGTGCCTTTTAAATGTCATTTGTCTTACAAAATGTGAAGGTTTCTTTTCCTCCTTGTATGTGTAATAACGAGACCCATTTGAAATTGGTTACAAATTTTACACCTGAAAATAGCTGAGGGAACCCACGCTTAAGATTTGGCCTACAAACCCACATGAAAAAATATTATAGTAATTTATAGTAAATACTATAGTGTTTTTGAACCATACTACAGTAAAGTACTTGAATTAATTTGTTGTGGTAATTCTATAGTTACTGTGGTAATATAACAACTATAGTAATATAAACAAATTACTTTACCCAATACTGTACTAAGTTTTCTACAACTATAGGGTATATTATACTACAGTATACTACAGTATTTATTACAGTTTATCAGTTTACTAATACTACAGTATGCTGTAGCATTCATTAACAAAGTATTGTAAGTACTATAATATACAGTATAATACACTTTAGTATGGTTCAAAAACACTATAGTATTTACTATAAATTATTATAGTATTTTTTCATGTGGGAATTGACTTAATCTGTTAAAATGTTCATAAATGTATTAAAACGTTTAATTTTACATCTTACTCCAAGAAGGCTTCATCAAACGTTTAAAATAAGGAGTAACCACTAAAGTAAGACAGAAAGAGCGCGTATTTTCATAGTTCCAGAAAAGAATTGGCGGGCAGCTGATGTGGTAACCATAGCAACAGCAGATCAACCGTTGGAGCGCCTGCCGTTGAGATCAGTATCTGAGGGGTACGTCAACAAACATTGTTTGTCATTGTTTAACATTAAGTCATTGTTTATCATTTTAACATGTTAAGTATTAAGTTTAATACTTTTTTGTGTAAAACTTATTTAAGATGACTAACTTTTTGCGCGAAAAGACCATTTGGACTCCGCAAGACGAATCTCCGCCGATTGCGTCACGAAAATTAGCGAAGAAAGTCGATGTATACATTCACTTAGCGAGTATGATCAGTAATCATGAAGGGCTAGACAAGACCAGCGTTGGGAAAATACACCATTTTGCCAGATTTTTGCCAAATCTTTATGCCAATTTTAGGGAGATTTTGTGGTTTTGGTGGTTCCCCTCATATCCATCCAAAGAGAAAATTTGGAGGACTCTCACTTCTTGAAAGAGCTGACGGGTAATTCACTTTCAAATTAAAGTTACCACAATAACACATTTCTTTCTTTCTTTCTTTGTCACGTGACTATAAAATTATATGTATAACCTGAATTATGGCAGATTTATGAAAAGTTTCGGTGTGCAGTTAGATTTCATACAGAATAGGATCCTATGTTTGTTTGAACAGTGTTTGTTCTGTAAAGCAACCGCAAGATGGCAGTAAAACACTTTTTTCCAGTAATGTTCAGTTTACATGTTGTTTTAAACACAATTATACTTCTTATAAGTTACCTATTTTACGTTTTGTTGGTCCTGGAATAATATTCTTGTCAAACAAAGTAACTACAAGGGACAGTTCACCCAAAAGTGAAAATGTTATTAGCATTTACTCACCCTCAGGTTGTTCCAAACCTGCATGAATTTCTTTCTTCTGTTGAACATAGAAGATTATTTTAAAGAATATGGGTAAACAAACAGTTGACGGTAGCCACTGACTTCCATAATATGGAAAAAAATACTATGGATACCAGCAACTGTTTGGTTACTAACATTCTTCAAAATATCTTTGTGTTCAAAAGAAGAAAGGAACTCAAACAGTTTGGAACAACCTGAGGGCGAGTAAACGGTAATATAATTTTCATTTTTGGGTGAACTATCCCTTTAAACAAGTTAAATCAGCCTGAAGCCTAACTCTAAAATCTGTCTGGTTGATAGCAGTGTCAGATGTGGTTCACGCAGGAAGGTTTCCTTGGGTTGGTACCAAACCTCCTCTCCTCTCTTTTTTTGGAGGTTGTGTTCTGTTAGAGAGCCATGGGCGTTCTTCAATATTTAATCAAGGGTGTGTTTGAAGATCTGTCTGTGTGTGAGAGCAGAAACTGGAGAGAAGGTTTAAGATGAAAGACTTTCTTCACTCTCTTTTCTCACTTTCACATGCAGACGCTGTTCTGTGGACTCGCACTCATCTCAGCATCAGACGGGACGCCCGCCATCCGTCCGTTTGCTGACCGTCTGATGCATGTTTCAACTGAAAATGGAGCACTTTCTCAATCTTGTAAGCTCTAATGTGATTGGCTGACTTTACGCAGCTTCCAGGAAAGCTCACAGGGTTTTTCTCCAGTCTGTCTGGAAAAGTAGTGTTTACTGAGGATGAAATCTTTCAAGGATGAAATCATTGCTGGATTTACCAAAGTTTGCAAGGTTAGTGACATCAAATCTTTGAAAGATATTCAGAGTTTTGTTTTGATGCATGGGCAAGTTATACAGTCAAACCAAAAATTATTCAGACACCAGATATAATTTTTGATTTTTTTTTTTTTTTACTTGTGGGTGCAGTACACTATAGTTAATTTATGTAAGTGAGGATAACAAAATAAAGTAAACTGTGACGTATTATACCCAAAAGTTCTTCATACAGTGGACTACCAGTAAAATTGATAAAAATTTGGGACCAAAAAATTAGATTTGATACTTTGACCTGAGCATGTTTTGTTACATACCTTTCTATCAAAGTTATCTGACATTATCAAGATGAATTTGCTCTGACACAGTTTAACTGAAATGTCTGAATAAATTTTGGTTTGACTGTATATATATTAAAAAATGTGTACTTTATCATGTAGTTTTACATATACATATACACATACAGTGCCTTGCAGAAGTATTCAAACCCCTTCATTTTTTTTTATGTTGCAGCCATACGTTAAACCGCTTTCCATTACTTTTTTTCCACAACAATCTACACTCCACACACCATAATGACAAAGCAAATAACAGGTTTTTAACATCTTTGCAAATTTATTATACATAAAAACATAAATGATTCCATTGCGTAAGTATTCATCTGAGACAGTTGAAATTTATCTCAGGAGCATTCATATTGCTTGTAGATGTTACTACACTTTGAGTGAAGTTAACCTGTGTCAAATTCAATTGAATGGGTATGATTTGGAACGGCACACATGTCTTAATAAAAGGTCTAACAGCTGAAAATGCACATTAGAACAAAAACCAAGCCCTGAGGTCAAAAGAACTGCCTGTAGAGCTCAGAAACAGGTTTGCGTCAAGCCACACATCTGGAGAAGAGTTCAGAAAAAATTCTGCTGCATTGAAGGTTCACAGAATCATGTAGCCTTCATTATCCATAATGGAAGACGTTTGAAACAACTAGCACTCTTCCTAGACCTGGCCTCCTGGCCAGACTGAGCAACTGATGGAGAAGGGCCTTGTCTAGACTGGTGACCAAGAAGCTGATGGTCACTCTAGTTGAGCTCCATGATCATATATGCAGATGGGAGAAACCTACAGAAGGACAAACATCACTGCAACACTCCACCAATCTGGGCTTTATGCTGGTGTGGCAAGAATCAATCTTCTCCTCAGTGAAGACACAAGAAAACACACTTGGAATTTACAAAAAAGTATCTAAAGGACCCTCAGACTCTGAGAAACAAGATTCTTTGGTCCGATGAACCTCAATTCCAAGCATCATGTTTGTTTGAAGGAAACCAGACACTGCTCATCACCTGCAGAGTACCATCCAGAAAGTGTGCTGGTAGCAGCCTCATGCTGTGGGGCTGTTTTTCAGCGGCAGGTACTGAGGGACTCATCAGAGTAGAAGAAAAGCTCAATGCACCATATTGAGATGGTCCAGAGCATTCAGAACCTCAGACTGGGCAGAAGGCCCACCTTCCAACAGGACAATGACCCTAAACACACAGCAAGAGTGACTTATAGACAACTCTGTGAATGTCCTTGAGTGGCTCAGCCACAGCCTGGGCTTGATCCCAATGAAATATTTCTGAAGAAACCTGAAAATGTGTATCTGCCCCCATCCAACCCGACAGAGCTTGAGATGTGAAGAGGTGAGAAGAAGAATAGCAGATAATTGCCAAATGCTGATATGCACAGCTTGTCGCATCATATGCAAAGAGACTTGAAGCTCTAAAGATACTTCAGCTAAGTACTGAGTTAAGGGTATGAATACTCTTGCAATGTGCTTTTCAGATTTTTTTATTTTTAATTTACGAAGTTGTGACAATTCTGTTTTTGCTTTGTCATTATGGTGTATGGAGTGTAGCTTGATGTGGAAAAAAAGTAATTTAATGCAGTTTAACATAAAGCTGCAACATAACAAAACGTGAAAAAAATGAAGGGGTTTGAATACTTCTGCAAGGCACTATATATATATATATACATACAGTAGTCAACATTTGAAGTGGATCAAAAGCTTTCATCAAAGTTTTCCTAAAACAAAAACAATACCCGTTCTTGTCTTAGGACAACTTTGATTAACTTTTTTGATCCACTTCAAATGTTGACTACTGTCTACACTGTATACACTGTGTGTATATATATATATATATATATATATATATATATATATATAATTCTAATATGATACATATTTATCTCATACTTTTTCATTTAAAATTGTTGTTAAATGTCACTTTTTTGTTATAAATATTTATTATTGACTTGATACATTTAACCATATATATATATATATATGTGTGTGTGTGTATATATATATATATATATATATATATATATATAAAATGTAAAACTACATGATAAAGTACACATTTAAAAAAATTATTTAACTTTGAAAAAACAATTTGTATAGTAAAAGTAACATGTATTATTAAATATAATTTTTTCATTATAAATAGGCAGTTAATGTAACAATGTTTTCACTGTCTTCATTAATTTTTAAAAAAAACATTTTTATTCATTTCCTGAAGAGCAATAATGCAATATCATGCAAACGTTATGCAATTTCAAGAGAAATGTTTAAAAAATAACATTCTCCAGTGTTGAATATAGTATAATAATATTCTTAAATTAATGATTTAATCACATATGAATGATTGTTTTGTTAAAATCAAATAAAACAATATCTAGAATGTCACAGACGAAGACAAAACGTTAGATTATATTCTACACATTTAAGTATACATGTTTTCTTATTCAAGTATAAAAATGTTAACCTAACATTCTTTTTCAGGTCTGTTAGTTAACCATTTGACAGGTTTAACTTCAGTATTTGTGAATTGTTATTTTACTGTGGTGTTTTACAGCGCAGATCTCAGCGGTTTCTACCCATCGGGGCTCTGAACACATTCAGTGGACCTGCGGCTGTCACACACTTCACAGACCTCCTGTCATCAGATCACATGACATCAGCGCTGAGAGGAAATGACTGGTGAGTAAATACTTCAACGCAGGGATTAACAGAAATTCACAGAGTATTTTTAATCATGATAAGCCTTTCTAAGAATAGACTCTGTGTTTGAACGCAGCAGAACATCACAACAGACAGAAAAACACGCAGACACTTCTCCCAGAGGGACACTGATAACGTTCATCGTCAGATGAGTGCACATTCTATCAAAAATTTAGCTTTCAAGTGCAATTTGTGTACCCTAAACAGAATTGCAAAAGATATGATTGTTTCCCAAAGAATCCTAAAGGGATCAAATAAAAATCCACTAAAATTGTTCTATGATAAGATATATTTTATATAAATACAGTATAGATATATACAAAAATATTTTAACATATTTAATATAATGAAGCAATATTTTGATATAAACAATATGATAACCTATATTTTAAAAATCTTTTAAGTTTTCATTTTCATGATAAAGTTGTAGTATTTCTGTTTAGATTTTTTTTATTATAGTTTTTATATTTTCATTTTTCATTTTAAGGATAGTTTTATTATATTTTGTGTTCTGTCATTTTTATTATTGTTTTTATTTTTATATTTTGAGTTTTCATTTTAGTAAGTTGTAGTATTTTTTTGTCGTTTTATTAGTTTCTAAATTTATAATTTTATTTTTTTTAATGATACAGTTTTAGTATTTTTTGTTGTCTTTTTTATTATAGTTTTTATTTGTATATTTTCAGTTTTTATTTTAATTCTAAAGTTTCAGATTTTTTTGTCCTTTTTTGTTATAGTTTTTCTTTTTAGATTTTTATTTCTAATTATATAGTTTTAGTAATTTTTTGTTTTGTCTTTGTTGTAGTTTTTATTTATATTTTCAATTTTCATTTAAATAATAAAGTTTTAGTAATTATTTTTTAGTTGTACTTTTATTATAGTTTACTTTTTAATATTTGCAGTTTTTATTGTAATGACAATTTTAGCAATTTTTTGCTTTGTCATTTTTTGCTGTTTTTCTTTTTAGATGTTAATTTCTAATGATATAGTTTTAGCATTTTTTTTTGTTTTGTCTTTTTATTGTAGTTTTTCTTTTTATATTTTCAGTTTTCATTTTAATGATATTTGTAGGTTTTTGTAATTTTTATTAGTTTCTTTTTATGTCCATATAGTTATTATTTTATATATTTTTATTTCAGTTTTAGTTGTTTTAATACATTTTTAATGGTTTTAGTAACTACAACCCTGGTCAGATCTGAATACAAGTTTGCAGTGGATTGTGGAGGAAAATCAACGACATGAGGAGGCTTTTTGACCTGGACAAGAAAGCAGAAGATCAAGTTCAACCTCCAAAGCGTCTCCACGTATCCCAATGGTAACGCTTCTTTTTCCATTTTTTTTTTCCAGAATTCCTTTTTAGATTCTTAGAGGACTTTTATTCCCTCTCCTTCATGATCCTTTATATTCCAAATGATCACAGAATGTCCAGTGGAATCCAGTTAATCACTGTTTCTCTATCTCTTTCTCTGCAGATCCTCGAGACTGAACACCTGCTTCCCTCTGTGTTCATGTCATCCAACACCTCAGCGTTACACCTGAAATTAGAGCACACACAGACACACCCACAAAACACACACAAACACACACACACCCACAACACACCCACACACACACACCAGTCAACTCCATAGGGACAAGCTGTTAGGTACCTCTAACACACACACACACACACACACACACACACACACACGCACACACACGCGCGCGCCAGCCGTACAGAGATGATCTTTCATTTTGACAGATCATCAGCTTTTCTTTCATGCGAGATGTGGAGATACTGGTTTGCTGAGCACGACCGTTCGCTTTTAACGTCTTCATACAGTGAGAAGCAAGCCTCTGCTTTAGATCAGCTCGCCGATCGTGAAGGCTTTGCTTATTCCGAAAGCGTCCTGAAGGTTTCAGCTGCATGGCTGTTTCCGTCCCATCATGCATCGGACGCCTGCCAACCCGTTAATGGATAACAACCCCAGACGTCCATCATCAAATACATGCCAGAGCACCCAAACAATCTGTGGCAAATCAGAGACCTGCTTCTGACCTTGTAACTGACAAAAATCTAGCGATAACTCCGTTACATGATGCTGGAAAATACTAGATGTGTTTCATCTGCAATGGGGGATGATGAACACTAGTCTTAAGAGACAAACAGATCAATGCTTTAACACTGTGTAATGTGTCATCCCAAGAAACTGCACAGAGCTGAGAAACAAAGCTGTTCTATTGATGTGAACCTCTGAACACTGATATTGATTTCACACTGATTCATTTATTCAGACAAGTGGGTCATAGTAAGACGCGTCCTTTAGATGCTGAGATCTGTGTCCCTTTCGGTGTGCAATAATACAGTTTTGGTGCAAAGTTAATGTTTTTTTAAATATAAAAACTATGATGTGACTGGATTTTTACTCATTAAAGAAAAACTGTGTGTGTGTGTGTGTACACATTTATAAAATATATTTATACAATAAAATGTATAAAATAATTATTATATAAATAAATTATTATTTTCAAAATTCAATTTTCTGTTGAAATTGATCCACTGATCATTTAAAAGATGTGACTGGGTTTTTTACTCATTAAAGAAACAAGAAACACATGTTTAAAAATATTTTATTTATTTTTAAAAGAATATTTTAACACCTGTATTGTTAATATTCATACATTTAACTGAATTGTCAACCTTGCATTTATAACTTTAATATTTATCTCGGAATATATATATATATATATATATATATATATATATATATTTATATATATATACTCACGTGTGTGTGTCATGCTGGGGAG
>JAFVLL020000254.1:0-13407 GCA_021397915.2 Tor tambroides
CTCACAATCCAACTACCAGTTTCACGTCACACACGACAACTCACAATCCAACTACCAGTTTCACATCACAAAGGACAACTCACAATCCAACTACCAGTTTCACGTCACAAAGGACAATTCACAATCCAACTACCAGTTTCACATCACACACGACAACTAACAATCCAACCACCAGTTTGATGTCACATACGACAACTAACAACCCAACTACCAGTTTGACATCACATACGACAACCAACAATCCAACTACCAGTTTGACGTCACATACGACAACTCACAACCCAACTACCAGTTTGACGTCACATACGACAACCAACAATCCAACTGCCAGTTTGACGTCACATACGACAACTCACAATGCAACTACTAATTTCATGTCACATATGACATCTCACAATCCAACTACTAATTTCACGTCACACACAACTCACAATCCAACTACCAGCTTCACGTCACACACGACAACTAACAATCCAACTACCAGTTTGATGTCACATACGACAACTAACAATCCAACTACTAGTTTCACGACACACACGACCACTCACAATCCAACTACTAATTTCACATCACACACGACAAATCACAATCCAACTACCAGATTGATGTCACATACGACAACTCACAATCCAACTACTAATTTCACGTCACAAATGACAACTCACAATCCAACTACCAGTTTCACGTCACATATGACAACTCATGGATATACTGATCCCTCAAAGGCATCGTAAGTGTGCAGTTACCAGTAGATATCAAGTTTAAAACTGTTACAGACTACAAAATAATTCAATCCATTTTACAGAAAAGCCTTAGAAAATCTGAAGTCTGAGATGGAAAATATGGAAAAAAGCAATCAAAGCAATGCAATGATTGTCACGGAGGATGGTGTTGGTGTTCTTTGTGTACAAGCCAAGAACACGGAAAGCAAAGACATAAACATATGTTACTCTTCAGATCATGCCACGGTAAACCTAAGAGCTAAGATGCATTAAAACATTGTATGATTCATCAGTTATCATGGCAATTCTTCTTTTCACAGGTTGTTGAGAGTCAAAGTGACCTGATTACTAACTGTCTCTGGTTAACAAAGATTTCAAAGGAGGCTTTTGATAAATCACATCTTGAAAACAATGGAACTGCATTTGCTGGAGTTCTACGTTTCAAAAACTGGAGAAATAATGTACTACATTTTTTTTCTTGTTGTATGGAGAGATTCTTAATATATCTAGTTTTGGGCAAATGTTTCTCCATCAGTTATATTCACACACATTTATATCTGATTCATGATTGCTCTCTTGGTTTCTGATTTAGAATGAAACTGAAATTCATACTGTTTTGAACAATGAAGTTTATGGAATAATGATGAGGGCCAAAATCTCCAACCTTACCGACAATATTGACATGTTCTTTAAACATAAAGATCTGGTAATGAAGCTTTTGTTGATGAACTTTTGTTACAATGATCAAACAATGTGAAATCTAAATTAAAATGAATGTGTTTTTACAGACCGGTAAGCCATCCTGTGTTTCTTGGGATGGCAAAGGTACATTCATTTATGGCTGTACTGATCAGTTCCTATCAACAAATGCAGTTCACTCAATTATTTATTTATTTTTTTATAATCAATTTCATTTGTTGCTTTCTTTTCTTTAAAGGAAAACTGAATTGGACAACATTTGGCTGTGAGACAAAAATCAACAACAACACCATAAAGTGCTCCTGCTCACATCTGACGTTTTTTGCAGTGCTGATGGTGAGAAGCTTCTCAGAGAAGAACTTGTGCTTTCATAATTGATGTTTCATTTAAAAGATTCAACTAAATCAAAATCAGTCTTTTAGTCCCTGTCTAAATGCTAGTGAACATGTAAATAATGAAAAAAAGGTTTTAAAAATCCTCCTGCTGATCTGTTTGATTCTGTTTTCTTAGATCCCTCAGTCAGATGCAAACGTCACAGCACAACATCTGGAATCATTGACCTTAATTTCTTCTATCGGCTGCAGCATCTCCATGTTTTTTCTGTCCATCGCTTTATTCATGCATTTCCTGCTGCGGTAGAGTATCTTAAAGTATATCATATAGTTAGTGCTGTTTAGTAATCAATAATCACTAATAATACACTAAGAAACAATTTTACAAAGAAACAGGAATGCATTGAATTAAACTTGAAATTCTGAAGTATAAAGACTTAAATAGTATTTCCTTGTAAAGTAATCAGATCAAAGCTCAAAAGTATTAAAGTTCAGGTTACAAGAAGAGTTGTTTTTGTGTTTTAATAGGAAAGCCAAATCAAATCAGGCCACGAAGATCTTGATGAACATGTTTGTGGCTTTGTTTCTACTGAATGGCTCGTTTTTGTCAAACGAGAGCGTGGCTAACACACAAGACAACGCTGCGTGCGTCTTCATAGCGCTGCTCCTGCATTACTCCATGCTGGCCTCATTCACCTGGTTCTTCATTCAAGCTCTTCATATGTACTTATGGCTCATCAGACAGAACGTCACCATCACAAACTACATGAAGAAGATCACCGTGTTGGGCTGGGGTGAGTTAGAGCAACAAAACACCTATTAGAGTGTTGCCTTATGGAAATAAATCTGTTTAGCACCAGCTAGTCAAAACTTTACAATAAGTTCCCTTCAGTACTAACAATGAGCAATATATTTGTTACATTATTTATTATTCTCTGTTAATGATAATTAATAAAAAATACAATTGGTCATTGTTAGTTCATTGTAGCTCAGGTCCATTAAGTATAGGTGTGCATCACACAATTTTAATGCACTTTAAAGCTTTTAATGCAATAATTGAGTATATAGACAGGCTGTGTTTACAAAAGTTTATCAAAATGACACTATGGGCCTGCTTACACCTGGTCACTTCATGCGTTTTCTCTAGTCAGATAGCCATCTGATCGTGAAAAGACCTTGTGTAAATGCCCTCCGAAACGCTTTTGAGAAGGATTTAAATCCGACTGCTCAAACCACTTCAGGAGGTGGCCTGGGACACATTCCAGGCAAAACTGGACAAGTGTAAATGCATCCAGTTGTTTAAACCACGTCAGTTTTACTACTTACTTAAACTAATAAACGTGTGAGACCGTGTCATAGGCTATATGACATGTCATATCCAGATATGACAGCACTAATGTAGCCTGCTCTTCAGCAAGCCGACACAAACTGCCACAAATGAAACTGAAAGTAAGTCACAGATTCTCAACACACAAACATCCTCATTGTCTTTCCAGTGCTGATGCCGCTCTCGCTCCTGTTGTGGCCTTTGATGATGATGATGAATAAAATGTGCATATCTGTTGCTTTCATTGATGTGAACTCCATTAAATTTGCATATAGTGCAGGAATTTAAGTTTGGATGTCCATTTTGGGGAGACACATTTATGTGGCCAAGTGTAAATGGAACAGTTTTTAAAAAATTAGAGGGTTATCAGATCAGAGAAAACGCATGAAGTGACCAGGTGTAAACAGGCACTATATCTTTACTTTGGGCATAAGGAAACAAATCCTGTATCTGGAAAAAAAACAAACAGTTACAACTATTGTGTTTTCTGTGTGTTTTCAGCGTGTCCGGCTCCAATAGTCCTAGTTATCGTTTCTATAGGAGGATATGAAGCAATGGTCCTGAACTCAACATCTGGAAAAATCACACGAATGTAAGTCTGATGTTACAAATTAATATATTTCTGAACGTCTACTGACTGTCTTCTTATTTTATTCTCTTTCATTACAGGTGCTGGATTACAAATCCTTACATTCACTACATAGTGAACATCGGCTACTATGCTTTAGTGTTCATCTTCACGACAGGAATCTTCATCACTATCTTAACTAGGATTGTTCAGGCCAGAAACATGAAAGCAACTGACAGCAAGAGAAAGACGTTCAGAAAGCAGCTGATGATGGTGTTGAGTTTGTTCCTGCTCTTCGGTCTGACGTGGTCTGTGGCGTTCTTCAGTTATGGACCGATGCTCGTTCCCTCATATTACATCTTCACTGTGTTGAACTCATTACAGGGTGAGAAACAATCACATGCAGCAGTACATCTGGTCCTACAGATTACAGCAAATTATCTGAATTAATTCATTAATGTTTTTTTAAAATATAATTTATAATTATTACAATTAATTTTTTTTATTTGATAAAATTTAATTTAAGATTTTTTTAAATTAAATTATTTTGTTTATAAGAGGTTTTAATGAGACTTATATAATTCATTTGACCAAAAATTTGATTATTTTTAGTCATAGTTTAAAAGATCCACACATTTATATCTGAAATGTATTTTAATTAGTCTAAATAAGCTTCTCTGACTCTTTTTTCAGGGTTTTTCCTCTTCCTGTATTACTATCACATTCACAATGACGTTGCAGGTAATTTCTCAGATGATCCAGAAAGCACCGACTCCATTGTTTAATATAGCAGTAATGCTTTGGAAAATATTTCTAACTAGCATAATTAAGACAGAAGGCTTTCTTTGTCTCAGATTTTCTTAGACTGATTTCTTAAACTGATCTGTACAGGTGTTGTTTCAGGTAAAACTGTGTATTCTCACCAAAATCAAGCTCAAAAACAATACAAAGACAAATGTCACTTATGAATGAGAAAGAACTGTTTAAAATAATGCATGCACATAAAATTATGGCCCTGAAAAGGGTCAATTTTAGTGAAATAACTCAAAACAAATGACAAATACATGTGTTGATTGTTACTGTAACTGTCTATTATTGTGGAAGGACTGAATTGTGCTTTCAAATCTCTGATATGATCTGATATTACTGTTGTACTGTTGATTTATTGAGCATTATAATCATCTATGTGTGATCATGTGTGTGTCAGAGGAACTCAAACAATACTGAATCTTATTTAGAAAACAAATTTACATATTCAGGATGAATGTCAACACGCCTTTGTATTCAGAAATTTGCATGGTCATTTTATAAAGGAGCTTACTAAAATCCACACACGGATGTGAAACATAAAAACTGTCAGAATCAGCTGATGATTTGTGCTTTTTTAAATCATTTATACCTACAGACGCTCTATCTCAGTATTTCTCATGTGATTGTGATGAAGCTAATATAACATCATTCTTCATCATGATGGACTTTCAGTGGCTCTAAAAACATTTATTGTGAATGTCATTAGATGACAAAAAGCAAAATAACAAAGCAAGTGCCATTTATTGTAATGAAAGATCATAATTTCTATGAAAAATGTTAAAACTTTGCATTTTCTGTATGGGAATCTAATAAATATTGCTAATTAATCTAAATATAGCCTCTAATAAATGTTATGCTTCACTGGCATTTTGTTGCTGCTTTTATTAAACATAAATATGCATTTTCAACATTTATATTGTACTTTGTGAGCAATGGTGGCTTGATAAACTGGACCTGAATGTAACCAGATAATGAGATTCTCAGTTAAAGCCCAAATAAACATGATTTGCATGTTTTAAGATGACCTGTATATCAGGCTTTGAGCTGCGGCTCATAATCAAGCAGCTTCATGTGTGGACAGATCAAACTCTCTTAACTCCTGGACTGTGGACTTTAGCTCAAGAATGTAATAAGAAAATGATTAAAGATTTATTTCTGAAACACTATGTGGGTCTCTATCAGGCTGCGGTCTCTGGGAATTATGTCTCGACAAAAGCAAAATTTGCTGTGGCTGATGATCATCTGTTGTGCTTCATGCCAGATAAGTATGCTGCTTTAAAAATGCATTTATCAATTGAAATAAATAAAGGTTTTATATATATATATATATATATATATATATATATATATAGTGAGAGAGAGAGAGAGAGAGATAGACACACCCACACACACACTACACACACAAGTTGTTTGGTGAACATTAGAAAGAATTAAAATGTAAACAAAAATATGATTTCAAAAATCACGATTTAAAAAAAATTACATATGTGCGTGAATGTAAATGTGGGCATCTAAATTTTGATATCTCCTACAGAGTGTTAGACCATGTCATACATCATCATCTAATAGTCTAATAATGTTGTGTTTGTGCAGCCTGCTCAGAAAAACTGATAATCCAAGTCAATTCGACAGATCCCTGTTTCTGGAATGGAATTACCTCAATGGTTCCAGGTAGATGTGAAATATACTGCTAATATGACTGTGTGAATACTGCATATTTATAATCTGAAAACAGTTGTGATGACTGACAAACTCATTTGAGCATGTTTACACGCACACCAATAAGCTGATAATTCACAAATATCAGCTTAGTAAAATAACCAGTTTTTCCTGTTTACATGCACAGTAACCTGACAACGCAAGTAAACCATGTTTCCATGGCTAATAATAAAACAGGTTATTTCCCGGTAGTGACGTCAAAATGATCATTTGCGTATCTGACTATGAGTATTCCATATGTTTTCAGTTGTGATGTTAAATAAAGCTTGCAACATGTCAGCGGGAAACACACAGCTCATATACTATCCTCTCAAGCAGTTACAGATGCAGCATTTTGACTGAACCACTTCTACTTCTGCTGTACGAGATGAGAACACATTCTTATAATTTTATGATCATCTGGATCATGAAAAAGTCTGCGTTTGTGATATATTTCCTTCTTTCTTAACTGCAAATCGCTCGCTCTGTCTGGATGTGCTTAAATGTGTTCCTGTAATGTATCACACATGCGCACTTCAATAAGCTGACAGAAAGCAGCTTAATGTGTTTACATGCCACGCAAAATCAGGGTACAAAAAATAAAAAAAACTACCCATCTCGACCGGTTTATGCTTAAGCTGTTTATGACTTTACTCCAATAAAAGAAAACAGAAAAATGGGACAACTAATGTTGTCGTTATTAAAAGGATAGTTCACCCAAAGATGGAAATTCAGTTATTAATTACTCACCCTCATGTCATTCCAAACCAGTAAGACCTTCATTCACCTTCAGAACACAAATTAAGATATTTTTGATGAAATCCAAGAGCTCTCAGACCCTGCATAGACAGCAACACAACTGAAATGTTCCCAGGTCCATTTTTCCCAGGTGTATGTTGATACATGAAATTCTAGAGGGGACGTTGAATGCCGTTGCGCTGGGACATAATGATGTGTGCCATTAATCGATCTATGTACTATACATGTAAAAAGGAAACATGAATGGAATATTCTAAAAGCAACTCATGTAAAGACCTTAATTGTAATACTGTCTTATTCAGAATAAGGTAAATAATTAGATTACTGATGTCCATGTAAATGTAAATATTGAGTTCATTTCTGTTTTTCTTTCAGATATAAAATGGAAATGTCTGACAGCTCATGAACCAATAAGAATTGTCAAACTAAATATCTCTTCTTTTGGTAAATCCCACTTATATTTTATTTATAAACCATTCTTAAGTTCAAAGCTCTTTAAAAAGTATTTCTACAACAAATGTAAATGTTCTCTGTGGTTTCAGGAAAATGCAGATCATACAGTTTGAACATAACAAAACAGGGAGGGAATTGTGAAATCAGAATGAATGAGACTGCTGGAGGCATAAAACTGTGGTTTTTACCAGATGGAACTAACTGTCTGTTATCAGTCCCATATTCAACAGGTGCGTTTTGTATTACAGTAGACATGGTGTTAATGCTGAAGGTTGTGAGGTTTTTTGTTCTTTTTAGTACACAATAAACTCTTACAGATACACACAACACCACATGAGAACAAATCTGTCCACAATGATAGATCACTGCTCTCAGTGCAAACCAAAATCAGATCCTAACACATTTAAAACTAGAATTATCTACAAAATAAGATCTTTAAATGCAGTCTGAATTTTCATTGTCATGTAAGGTCTTTAGTGAGTTCCTTAGAAAGAGCATGTCATGGTACAAGCACTGTCTATTTTAGATTAGATATATATTTAGTAAATATTATAATAAGTCTATCTCTTCCCTTTTACAGAAACTCAGTTTTGCCAGACACAGGGTGGCATAATGAGCATCAGCACTACAATCATCACACAGACAGGTAAGATTAGATTTATCCACTTTTATATTGTTTTTCATTTCAGTTTATGTCTTCATGTAATGAGGACGCTAAGGCTGAGTTAGAATCCATTTTGTGGGAGTTTGTTAAGATCAGTTTCAATAAACAGGTACGCAAAGACAGGCAGAGGATCAAAATCAAAGTAGCAGTCCAATCCGTCAACATACACATGGGTAATCGAAAAGGCAAAGGTGAGCAGGCAGGCAATAGTTCCAAACACAAACATCAGTCTGATCAGACAACCAAAGAAAAGGGAATAATCCAGGCAATCGGTAAACAGGTAAACAGGCAGAATCATACACAGAACAGGCAGGCAGAATAACAGGAATAACACTCGGTAAGACAAGTAAATTGGCAATACTTCACAATGAGGAAGAGTTCAGTCTCTGTTTAAATAATGGAAAAAGAGTAAATGGTATAGAAGAAGTAGAGGGAGTGAAACAAAGTCAGTACTCGGGTGAGGGCTAACTCTGCTGGCTTGGCATTACACTTCAATTAGGGCAGGACAATTGGTTATTTACCAGAAGGGTGAAAAAGGCCACTGTGGAACAAACCAATTTTATTTATTTTTTTTAAATTGTGCATAATTTAATTTGCATTATTATCTTGTATTATATTCTCCTGTAAGTAAGAAATTAAGGAAGGTTGCACTGATGAATATACAGCTTAAATACTGAACACAACAGTCTTCAATATAAGACTATATTATGTTAGTATCAAGACCAGCATTTCTTAACGGGGTCAGAGAGACAAGTTTTCCCCAAACATTTAAGACAAAGCAAGCAGAAACTTGTAACCACTTGCATAAGAATATATAGCAGGGCGCTGGTTGTACTCACCCTGTTGTATGACAGGGTCCCTATTGTCAGTCCTCTGTCGTGTGTGTCATGTGTTCCCGCCTCATGTTTCCTTATTTGGTTTGTTTCCTGTCCTTGTTTGTGATTATTAGTTAATTCTGTTCCAGCTGTGTTTTAGTCATTATCTCTTGTATTTAAGTCCTGCCTGTTCTGTTAGAATTTTTCTGGTCTACTCGTTACTCCCTGGTGTTCCTATCTGTGTCAGCCTTGCCTTGTCTTGCCCTGCCTTGATGTCTTCATTAAAGACTGTTATTTGAGTTTACATCCTTGTCTCGTGTTCCTCGTTCCTCCCTTCTGTGTGCACCGTGACACCTATGTTACATAGTATTTCTTGTTTTTCTAGTAAAAATATTACAATACAAGATGTACTTATGAGAAGCCAATATGCACAATATATTGTATCAGAGAAAGGTATCCACATTTAAGCTTTATATATACAACAATAAAAAATATCCGTCAACAGGGCAAGAAATATAAACTTAAAATTTACAGCTCCATTTTTTTTTGTGTGTGTAATTCACTTCAGTTCAACGAGCAATAGAGGTAAGACAAGTCATGTTGTTTTAGTTCAATGTTGCTTTAAAGTTTATTCTCATAACCTGGCAGGTGTTTGAGTAAAGGAATAATCTTATTAAATTTTAATTAATTTGTCTGAAACACCTTTGATTTAAAGGTCTGAAACACAATTGATTTAAATCTTATAAAAGTTCTAAAAACTGGGTAACAAAAATAAGGTGTCAGTGTCGGCTATTGTCTGTTGTCATGTTGCACATTATAGGCTACACTTTTATCATAAAGTCAGTTTTAAATATCACTTGTTTTATTCCATTGTTCTTTTATCACTTTCAGTGCAATTTTTTTTTCATATACATGATTTCATAATTATGTTGAATTATGTGTTGTCCTGATCTCTTGAGGATGTCAGAACATAGATCCTGTTGATCCTGGAGATAAATGTACAAATGCCCAATATAACAATGATAAATGCAGCGGTAAGTTTGGTATAAACACCCATCAAGATTAGATTTC
Organism: Tor tambroides; assembly: GCA_021397915.2. Lineage (NCBI taxonomy): Eukaryota > Metazoa > Chordata > Actinopteri > Cypriniformes > Cyprinidae > Tor > Tor tambroides. The sequence goes on from JAFVLL020000254.1 coordinate 9,919, forward strand.
AGAATCAAAATAAACTTAGTACAACATGTAAAATGACAATGCATTTCTTTCCTCTAGTAAAAATCACTAGGTTGGGTAATGTTATGCCTTTAACATGGAATGTACTTGCTTTCAAAAGCATGCTGACTAATTTATTCATGATAAGTTGACATTGTTTAGTGGTTTAAATTAAGTTATTCAAAGCATGACAAAATCAACATGACTAGACTGTCAATAATATGTGAACTGATGAACATGCATCAATAATCCTGACATTACAATGTTTCTGGTTTCATAAATAACCAATATACATTAGAGTATATTAATCTTTAAGATTTCTTAACTTATTGTAAATAATTTATTATTTACTTCCTGTGTTGAAGGGGAAACAGGAGACAGATACATTCTACATTTAAATGGGACTAAATGGATTTGTGTGACCTGCGTTGATGGAAGACCAACCACAGTTACACCAATGTCACACACCACAACTCGCAATTGGACTAACAGTTTTACATCACATACGACAACACCTGAGCAAACTACAAGTTTCACATCACTTATGACAACTCTCAAACCAACTACCAGTTTCACATCACATACAACCACTTCCGAGCTGACTACCAGTTTCACATTACATACGACAACTCACAAGCCAACTACCACTTTCACATCACGTTTAACAACTCCCGAGCCAGCTACAACTTTAACATCGCATATGACAAATCCCGAGCCAACTACCAGGTTCACATCACATATGACAATTCCTGAACCAACTGCCGGTTTCACATCACATACGACGACAACTGAGCCAGCTACAAGTTTCATATTAAATACAACAACTCACAATCCAACTGCCAGTTTCACATCACATACAACAAATCACAATTCAGCTACCAGTTTCACATCACACACAACAAATCATAATCCCAGTACAAGTTTCACATCACATACGACAACTCCAGACACAACTACAAGTTTCATGTCACACACGACAACTCCCAAGCAAACTACTAGTTTCACATCACATACAACAACTCCGGAGACAACTACAAGTTTCACATCACACACGACAACTCCCGAGCCAACCACAAATTTCACATCTCATACAACATCTTCTGAGACAACTACAAGTTTCACATCACACACAACAACTCCCGAGCCAACTACAAGTTTCACATCTCATACAACATCTTCTGAGCCAACTGACAATCCAACTACCACTTTCACATCATATACGACTCCTGAGCAAACCACAAGTTTTACATTACACACAACAAATCACAATCCAAATACAAGTTTAAAGTCACATAAAACAACTCCCGAGCCAACTACCAGTTTCACATCACATACGACAACTCCTAAGCCAAATATTAGTTTCACAGCACATACGACAACTGACAATCCAACTACCACTTTCTCATCACATACGACAACTGAGCCATTTACAAGTTTTACATCACATACAACAAATCACAATCCAAATACAAGTTTCCCATCACATACAACACACAATCCAACTACAAGTTTCAAATCACATACGACAACCCCAGAGACAACTACCAGTTTCACATCACATACAACAACTCCCAATCCAACTACAAGTTTCACAGCACATACGACAACTGACAATTCATCTACCACTTTCTCATCACATCTGACAACTGAGCAAACTATAAGTTTTACATCATATACAACAAATCACAATCCAAATACAAGTTTCTCATCGCATACAACTCGTAATCCAACTACAAATTTCAAATCACATACGACATCTTATGAGCCAACTACGAGTTTCACATCACACATGACAACTCTTAAACCAACTACTAATTTCACATCACATACAAGTCCGGAGCCAACTACTAGTTTCCCATCACATACAACTCATAATCCAACTACACGTTTTAAGTCACATATGACAACTCCCAAGCCAACTACTATTTTCACATCAAGTACGACAACTGACAATCAAACTACCCGTTTCACATCACATACGGCAACTTCCAAACCAGCTACAAGTTTGACATCACATACAATAACTCCCAAGCCAACTATGAGTTTCACATCACATATGACAACTCTCGAAAAAAACACAATTTTAAAATCACATACGACAACTCCTGAACCATCTACCGGTTTCACATCAAATATGACAACACCAGAGTCAACTACAAGTTTCACATCACATACAACAATTCCCAAGCCAACTAGAAGTTTCACATCACAATTGACAACTCCAGAGCCATCCACAAGTTTCACTTCACATACAACAACTTTACAGCCAACTAGCAGTTTCCCATCACATACAACAACTCCTGAGCAAAGAGCAAGTTTTACATCACATACAACAGCTTCCGAGCCAACTACGAGTTTCACATCACATAGGACAACTCATAACCTAACTACAAGTTTCACATCTCATACGACAGCTCCCAATCCAAATACCAGTTTCACATCACATACAACAACTCCAGAGCCAACTACTAGTTTCACATCACATACGACAACTCTTGAGCAAACTACAAGTTTAACATCACAATCAACATCTCCTGAGCCATCTACCAGTTTTACATCACATAGGACAACTCCCAAACCAACTACAAGTTTGACATCACATATGACAACTCCCAAGCCAACTACAAGTTTCACATCACATACGATAGCTCACAATTCAGCTACCAGTTTCACATCACATACAACAACTTCAGAGCCAACTACCAGTTTTGCATCATATACGGCATCTCCCAATCAAACTTCAAGTTTCACATCACAATTGGTAACTTCAGAGCCATCTACAAATTTAACATCACATACGACAACTCCAGAGACAACTACAAGTTTCACATTACATACGTCAACTCCTGAGCTATCTACCACTTTCACATCACAAAGGTCAACTTCTGAGCCAATTACCAATTTCCCAACACATACAACTCAAAATCCAACTACACGTTTCAAGTCCCATACGACAACTCCCAAACCAACTACAAGTTTCACATCACATATGACAGCTCACAATGAAACTACGAGTTTCACATCACATTTGATAAAACTCGGGCCAACAACAAGTTTAACATCACACACAACTCACAATCCAACTACTAATTTCATATCACACACAACAAATCACAATCCAAATACAAGCGTAACATCACATATGACAACTCCAGAGACAACTACAAACTTTACATTACATATGTCAACTCCTGAGCCATCCACCACTTTCACATCACATACTTCAAATTCTGAGCCAAGTACCAATTTCCCATTACATACAACAACTCACAATCCAACTACAAGTTTCCCATCACATACAACAACTCATACTCCAACTACAAGTTTCAATTCACATACGAGAACTCCCAAGCCAACTACCATTTTCACATCACGTACGGCAACTCCTGAGCAAACAACAAGTTTTACATCACATACAACATCTTCCAAGCCAACTACGAGTTTCACATCACATAGGACAACTCATAACCTAACTTCAAATTTCACATCTCA
>JAFVLL020000255.1:0-33588 GCA_021397915.2 Tor tambroides
ACTGACCAGATCAATATCCCAGAATTTTAATTGACTTGATGCTATACTCTGATTAAAAAGTGTTCCTTTAATTTTTTTGAGCAGTGTATATATGCATGATTTTATCCATCTGTATGTGTACATATACCTTTTATATAAACATCATGTAAATGTATGGATTGTAAAGAGGTCATAAAAAATGTTCTGTAAGAAATTGCCCTAAATGACACCTGGATCTGTGTAATTTTCATAAAGGAATGGCAAACAGCAGTCGGACCTTTTCTGACGTGAGAAATGTGATCCTGTCAGCACATAAAAACACAGGGGCACAAGATAAGGTCGGCTTCTATGATACCTGGGCTGAAAACTATGAGCAGGTAAACTTTAGGCACCAGTACTTTTCCCAGCTTTTTTTCTAGTAAAACTATTTTCAGCTGTAATTTGCTTTCTCAGGATGTAGCGCTGCTGGATTACCGTGCCCCCTTGTTAGCAGCTGAGTGTGTGAGCTCATTTTTCAGAGGTGACAGAGAGAAGGCCGCTGTCCTGGATGTGGCCTGTGGAACAGGCCTGGCCTCTGCACATGTAAGCATTGCTCTATTTGAATTCTGGTGGGCACAAGACAACCTGATAAACCTGGTAAAGCAAAGAGTGATATTTTTTCTCAATCCCATTTGTTTGAGGAAAGCTGAAGAAAATGGGGTTTTGTCATTTTGTTGGAATCGATGGAAGTTTGAAGATGCTAGAGTTGGCAAAGAAAACTGGACTTTATCAGCAGCTTACGCAATGTCTGCTCGGTCAAGATGAAATTCCTGTTGAATCTGGTAATCATGCTGTGGACTTTAATGCTTTTACTGTCAATCTGTTTTTCTTATCAGATATGCCTGTTTGGATGTCATGGTGCAATTTAAGACTGTTGTAATAAAGATAACCAGTTACAGAGTTATTAAAACCATAACTTTGTTGAAAACAATTTGTTAGTTCAGTAGGACATTCTGCACATAAAGAACACACATTTTGTAGGTGTTATAACTAATAACCTGTATCATAAAACATGCCTTTTTTCTCTTTTGTCTCAGAAACATATGATATTGTGTTAATTGTTGGAGCACTAAGCGTTGGGCAGGTGCCTTTAACAGTCATCAGAGAACTCTGGGATGCTACAAAACCGGGTAAATTGTGCATTTCACAGCTGCATTCGAAAGCTGAAAAATGCTGCCTCTGCAGGCCGTGTACAGAGATAGGAAGGCAAAAAGGCACATCTAAATACAATGATCCTATCACATTTCGCATGTGTGATATCCCACAATCCTGTGGGTTCAATCCCATGACAGTTTAGCAGTCTGAAAGTAGTCGTTAGTGGTCAGTTTGTGTGTAAATGTACGTTCTAGCGAGAAAGTAGTATTGTAGTAACTAAATATTTGCTTAGTTATCACAAAAGCTCTCCCTAATTAGTTGTAGATCATTAAACTATTATGCTGCCTCAGAGGCCCATCCAAAATCAGTTTCCTGCACAAATCACTGCAGTCAGCTGCCTAAGCTTTCAGACACAGCCCACAGTGTTACTATTCAAGAACTTTGTGGTTTTATTAATGTGATGTCATTGTTTTACTTTTGGATGCATACAGAACATGTAAATTTCAGATATTTTCCTAAACTCCGTCATTCTCTGTAACAGGTGGCTATGTGTGCATGACTACAAGAGGGAACACTGATAACCGGGAGTACAAGGCTGAACTGGAGCAAATGATCAGAGCACTTGAGGAAGAGCAGAAATGGAGCCGTGTGACTGTAATTGAGTTGGAGGAGTGGGAGAAGGCCGTTTCAGAACAGGACAGCGGGTACATTCCAGGCGCCATTTATTTGTATCAGAAAGGTTTTAAATGCAGTGCATGATTTTAGGACCACACAAGGGAAACCCAATGACCAAATATGCTCAATAGTCCATGCAGCTATTCTAAAGAGTTCTTATTCCACCAGCAGGTGGTGGTATTTTTTCAGAAATTATAGTATTACTTGTTTTGAAAATACTTTTGTTCCCCAGAGAAGCACCTGACAAGAGAAAAGCTTAAATGTGATCTATTTGTTTGTTTTGGCACCAAATTATTTCACCTGGCACTGGTACATAGTGCAGCCATTTGAAAAACTTTAAGGTTTTTGTTCAAGTAAAGTCCATGAGCCTAAAGGATTTTGTGAGAAAATGTCTAAGGTATGTGGTTACAAATCTACCAATCCCCAGTTACATCTAACCTTTCAGTTTGCCACTCCTCGATACTCCGACCGCTAAACTTTTGAAATTGCCATTTCTGCTGGTGTCATGTGGCAAAAATAAAGCACACGAACAGATTATAGAGTGTGTACTATGAATAAGATTATTTTACAAGAACATTTCCAGTTTAAAAGGTTGTTGTTGAAATCCCGTGTTAAAATTGCATTATACTGTATGTGATTAAATAAACATAAAATTAAAATACATTTGATTTTGTGTCAGTTAGACAATATTTCAGAGAGAGCTATATAAGTAATGTGTAAGTAAATAAACACATTCCAAAATAACACAGTGTAGATATAAAATTTTATTAGTTTGTAATTCCTTTTATAAACATTCAGAACAGGTTCACAGTGTTCTGACTGAACAAATATTACAAGGGCATACGCAAAGGAATTCAGGAAGTATTGACTATACTTCATAACTTGTAACAGCTAATTCAATTTAAATTTCAAGCTAAATGGATAAACATTAAGATTTTTATTTTGGTTTTATCTCTACAGCTCAAGTTTCACTACAGCACATTCTTTTGAACTCTTTTTAAACACTCTGTGCCTCGACAAAATGCAAAGTGCTATCATGAGGTGATACTTTCTGTTGAACCGGTTTGGTCTGGATCTGCCGTTTCATTCAGTGCTTGAGCTGACATACATGAAAGGGTAACAATGAAGAGAGTGTTCTTTTCCCTCCCTTGTAACATTTGAACCGAACCATTGTCCATCTCTGAAAGACCACCTGTGTGGCCAAGATCATAGCAGTGCTTTTATATGTCTGTTTCAACTAGAAATATGTTCATTCTAGTTTCCTAGCAGGAAAACAACATAATATTTGAATGAAACTGACAAATTTCCATATGTTTGTTGAGGAGGCGTCAGCTTTTTTTACGCTACAAAGGAGAACTGTGCTAAATACAGTGCATGACATGATTTTTCCGCTTACAATCATGAACATACATTAAATGTACACATAGTAAAGACATAAAATGTATGGAAGCTATTAAAATAAACTATAAAACAGCATAATAATCATGACTGCTGAGGTCTGAGTGTAAGTTACAGTGCAAATCTTCATCTCGATCAGCTGCACTTCAGAATAAACTGAGATAATTATCAGTTTTACAAAATAGTAAGGTTCAGCCACTAACATATTCTTCATTTTATCACACATTCTTCATATTCACAGTGCTATGGCAGATATATGACTGTCCAAGTGCATGTAAGTCCTTCAATCAACACAAATTTTGCAGTTTCTAGGCGTCTCCTTGTTCAAATGTATGTCTTGGGAGCATCTTCAGTCTCACTAGGTTCAGAGGCAACCAGTGTCTGATCCAAACCATCATCAATCAGCTGGGACTTAGTCGACGCCCCCTCGTCCCGCTCAGACTCTGGCATCAATTCGGCTCTGGCAAGCTGAGACTTTGTAGTTGACGGCCTGCTCTGGTGGGAGCCCACCGAAGGAGGTCTGCCCTGAGTCAAAGGAGCTTTCTGGCTCCATTGGGACCTCACAGATGGAGCGCCACTCTGCAGTGACCTCACAGAGATGGGCCGCATCCTCTGGGAGCCCGCTCTGCTGGACCCTGCCTGCGAAGAGCGCACGATCAGGTACTTCACTGAACGGCCACTGTCGTCTTCTGTTTTTTCTTTGCAGATAGTGGTGCAGAGCATTCCTCCACCCAAAATGAGGACGATAGACGCACCCCAACCGACATAAATGGCACCACCGATCTCCCTTCGCTGCGAATCGGCCATCTGTGGGTTGTAAAACGCTCTCACCACAATGCCAGCCGACCAGGAGACGGGGATCAGGCAGAGAACTCCGGCGACAATCAAAGTGACGCCAGCTGCTGTGGCGATCCTGGCTTTGGATCTTTTGGATCGGCCCATGAAGATGGTGCACTTTCCTCCGATGAAGGCTAAAACAAGGCCCACTCCTCCCAAGAGGATCGCCATCACCGTGAGGGCCCGGGCGGCCTGCAGATCCGTGCCTAGCGCGAGTGTGGACTCGTACGGTTTGCACTGCATTTGCCCTGTGCTTTGGATGACGCAGCTCATCCAAATGCCCTCCCACATGATCTCTGAAGTTACAATGGTGGTTCCAATGAAGGCCGTCACACGCCACATTGGCATGATGCAGGACATGAGGGCTCCCACCCATCCCACTAGGGCCAAGGCGCTCGCTAACATGTGCATCCCTAGAGAAGCCATCTCCCTGAGGTTCAGATATCCACATCCACAAATAAACTAAGGCCTCTTCTCGCCAGTTAAAGCCTTTTTGAAGGCCTTGTGGTGTTTCCTTCTTCACTCATTCCTGTCTGCAGCTCAGCTTTCAGTCTGGTGACAGTGATGAGGTGTTTATTTGCTAAAAAGAGAGAGAATGGCTGAGGAGGCGTGTGCAGTTAAACAGACCATGCCTCCAGTAGTCTGCATGCTACCAGACTAACCAGATTCCTACTTCTAGCCATGGACTATGTGGGCGTGTCATGTAAAAAGAGGCAGATGGGCTACTGTTTAGTTGGGAATTTGCATTAGACTTTTGAAAAGGGTTCAGGTGTTTGTGCGTCACTTGCGTTTAGGTATCCAGATGCAGTTTCGATCTCACGCTTTTGTTTTTCTGTTTGAGGTTTTAGAGATTTGTTTGACGCTCTGACCACCAAGGCAGCCTCTATATCTGATGCCATAATCATTTTTATACATTAAAAATGAAAATGAATGAAAATTCTGTCATCGTTTACTCACTCACTCACTTACGTTTTAAACCTGTATGACATTTCTGTGCAATATAATAGTAGATAGTTTGAAGAATGTTGGTAGCCAAACAGTTTTGACTTCACTGATGTCTCTCAAAATACTGTTATTAATTCTAAGAAAGAAATTCATAGAGGCGAATAAATGATTACAGAATTCATTTTTGGGTGAACTATCCCTTTTGAATGATATATGTTTGCCGTTCATTTATGATGCACATATAATGGAAGACGAGGGTGGTAACTAATTTAAAAAGTAGGTTTATAAATTGTAAAAGTTAATGATTTGAATGCCAAACAGGATTGTTGTGACTGTGTTTACAGTCTTGCTACTCACCTGTTTGCTTACTATTGTTACAAATGATTAGACATGATGAGTCACAGAGCGTTTATTTGAAATATTTTCCTAGAAGTCTTAAAACAACAGTGAAGAGAATGCTAAAGTCGCTCATTACGTTTAGATTTTGTTGTCATCATACCTAAGGGTTGAAACGCTAGTTGTGAGTCTGTCATAGTGTGGAAAATACCTACCAAAAAAATAAGGTCAGTTTCTTCCTGTTGCAAACTTAAGCATGTGGGAATACACACACAGTCACAATGTTTGAGTACGATAATATTTTTTATTAAGTATACATTTCTATATGTCATGTGAATAATGGCTATAATATGAGGTGAAACTATGAAAATAACTATGAGAATCACACTTCAATAACAAGATTTTTCAAATTAGCAACAAAAGTGTGTTATCAATGATTGGCTTACATTTATAATATAGAATAATGAAATGAAAAATATGTATTATTACACTACTGTTAAAAAACTTTGGGGTCAGTAATTTTTTTAAAGAAGTTAATACATTTATTTAGCAACGAATGCTTTAAATTGTTCAAAAGTCACATCAAAACAGCGAAGACATTTACAATGTTACAAAAAGTTTCTGTTCTTTTGAACTTTCCTTTCATCAAGAATCATGAATTTTATTTTCTCTATTGCTAAAAAATTATTTAAATAGAAAACAGTAATATGAAATTGAAGCAGTAGTTCACAACAGTTTTTGATCAAAAAATTCAGGCTTGGTGAACAAGAGACTTCTTTGAAAAAAACCATACCAACATACCGACCCCAAACTTTTGAACGCTGGTTTATATTATGTGAGCAATTACGTTGCATGAAAGACAAAACAAAAGTATTTTGAACACACAGTGCTATTTGTTGTCAAATTCAACATTAGTTTTTGTGCTGAGACAAAACTCCTGGGGCAAGGAGGGTCTCAAGGATACAACAGTGATGGAAGCGACAAAACATTTCAGCAGCACTTTCAAAATACATACTTTGATTTGCACATTTCTTCAGTTAATATACCATGAAAACTTTTTGAACATGTTTAATGCATTTCTATTATGTGGCAATGCATATTCCAATGCTCATCAAGAAATGCTTTTCATCTTAATTTCTTACTGTTGTGTAAATCAGTTCCTCTTCATCTCACTATCATTTGTTTAATCAGTCCTTCTTTTTATACATAAGCTTTGCTGCTGTCCACAGACCTGGCTTTTGAATACATCACATTATGGCGATCATCCTCACGCGGTGGGCACGAGCTGCAGAGGAGACCTCCACCCAGAAGAAGCAAACCTGCAGAAGCCCAGCCAACGTAAAGCGATTCCCCAAGCTCCCTCTTCTGACCTTCCACCAACATAGGGTTGTAGAAGTCCCTGATTATGGTATTCGCAGTCCAGCAGACAGGGATGAGGACAAGAAGTCCAGCAATGATGAAGATGATGCCACTGGTGATAGCAACCTTCGCTTTAGACGCCTCGTCTTCCACAAAGTTGGTGCAATTTCCTCCTACGATGCTCAAGATGATTCCAAACAGCCCAGCGATGATGGCGATGATCACCAAGGCTCTGGCACCCTGCAGATCTTGAGGAAGAGCCAGCAGAGAGTCGTAGACCTTACACTGCATCTGTCCTGTGCTCTGAACCACGCAGTTCATCCATAAACCCTCCCAAATGATCTGCGAGGTCACAATGTTGGCTCCAATGAAGGCAGACACCTTCCAGCTGGGCAAGCCACAGATGACGATGCTTCCCAAGAAGCCGATCGTAGCCAGGCATATTCCCAAGAGTTGACATCCCGTAGACGGCATGATTCTTAACTTGTTGCCTTGAAGGAATGAATACAGAATGACGTTGCTGTCATCCCCAACGGCCGTTATCTATGTCTCTATGTTAAGTGAAACACTCTCTTATAGGTATGGCTGCATACAAAAGTGGGGGAAGGAAACCAGTTTCTTTCCAGAAACAGGTCTTTCCAGCTAGATTTGTTTCCTCCTACTACAGGCCAAAGGCTAATGTTTAGCCAAAGCTACCTAACTAGTTTTGTTCAAATGGACCCACATAGGAAGCCGGACGTGTTTTGTTTTAAGTCTAGTTTCTAGTCTAGTGAAACCTGTGCTGCGTAAAAAGAAAATCTTTTTAATATACAGTATGAATTTGAATGTCTATCTTCTCTTTGAATACACTACATGATTTTTAAAATTGGAACAGATTTCCAAACGCTAAGTGTCATATATTGGCGACTTTGTAAATTATTATAAAGGAAAAATGGGCATCATATAGGCTACTAAACAACTAAGGATCACACACTACAAGCATTAGGCCAATCATTAATTGCATACTTAGCGTTGACCAGTACATGGCAAAAATCTGCATTCCAGTGTATTCCAGCCTCTATAGGGAGGTTATCTGTTCATAAGGTTTTCTAGGCCAAATGACATCACTTCCTGAATTCCAAAAAATGCTGATAATTACAAAAATTGTGGTAATATTTTAAATTAAATATGGCATATTGTGTAGGAATCATTTAACATAAAACAAAATATGAACCAAAAATTGATGTTGTTGTGGGGCACTTACTATAGAAGTGAATGAAAATGCTGTGCTTTGCCAAAAGAATCCTGTTGCATATTCATCTTCCTGTAAAATTTACTTTGTTCAGTCAAACGCATTTGGCTGTACTTGTGCTGTTATCATCACACTAAGTACTAATGTTTGAATCTATGAATTTTCAAAATATAATACAATTGGTGTATATGTATATTTGACATTATCACGTCTCTCTCTCACATGTGTCTGAGAGGGATGTTACCAAGTCTGAGGTTTTCCTGTGGAATTGGGATATTTTTACAATGTTGTCATGGGTTTTTTTGAGCCGCAGTTTAAAGCGATCACCCCTGGACCACCATGGAATGCAATTGGGCTAGTTATGAGTAGCAATTGGGCTGGTTTTGATCTGTCTGTAGTGTCTGCGTTCATGCTGATAACTTAGCTGTCTGCAAGCAAGCAACATTGGTTGCTTTAGTGGTCTTACCACAAAAAACATAATCAGCTCAGTATGCTGACACCGTAACACTCACCATATTTCCGTAAGTTTTAGAAATGTTCTATCCTCTAAATAAAAAAATAGTATATAACTTCTAATAGCAGAGATTACCATATATGGTTGTGTAAATGTTTATTGGTTGATATATTACAGCCACCCTCTTGCTCTTCTGCTTCTGACACCTTCATGGGATGTCATCTTTTTATTTTCTGTACTTTCAAATATTCCACACAATAATCTTAAATATCCTTGTGACTTATCTTTCAGTTAAACTTGTGCTAAATATGCCTATAATTTGTATTCTCATTGTGTTCTCCACATTGCAAAAAGTAAAACACAAACTAAAACAATTTACATAAAAAAGACAAGAATTACATTAGTATTTATTTGACATTTTCACATTTTGGTCACATTTATATAAAATAAGAACAAATATTTAAAATATTGCTAGTTTGCAACTAGTTGGTAACCTGAAATCTTAAAAAAAAAGTTTAGTAACAATATACATCTAATGACTGAACACTACAGAAGACAGACATACAACAGACTGAAAAAAACTGGGGTTCCTATTGGATTTTTTTATTGGATGTTTTTTTTTTTTTTCATTTGAGCCTGCAAATGAATAAAAAATTGCGACAAAATAAAGAAGAAATATTTTCATACACTGTTTGTGTGCTGTACCAATTGCACTGCACTGTTCTTTTTAAATCTTCCTTTTTATTTTTTTAATATAATTTTTTTCATTTCAGCTAATTTATTTTTATTATTTTTATTTTCTTTTTATGATTATGATTTTTCCTTTTTATGATCACAGATTGTTTTAATCTTCTTTCTGTAAAGCATTTGAATTACCATTTTTTTTAAAGTAGGCCTACCATTCATACAATTTGTATGAAATGTTCTATAAAAATTAACTTTCTTTGATATGCCTATATTATTTAACATATTCTAAATCACTAATTAAAAAAGCTCATTTGTGACCATATATATGCATTTGTACAAACAGTCAGGAATGTAATGCAACATATACATATGTCCTAAGTTTGACCCTTTCCCTTGTGCAACTGGCATTTCTACAAATACTGAAGTGTTGAGTCCATATGCCACAGGTTGACATAACCAAAGGATTTATATATTCCATAAAAACATAAGACAGTCCTCAGATTTTGCCAGCTCAGGAAAGAGACTCCATGATATTACAGACACAATCAGGCACATCACTTGAGTCACTTGAGGCTTAACCAACACATCTGGTCAACATCGGTTGGAGTATGTGCTGATGAGCAGCCCACCACCTACAATCAGCAGAACACCGGCCACCCATCCTACATAGATGGAGGCTCCCAGCTCTCCTTTCCTCCCCGATACTGCTTGAGGATTATAGAAGTCCACGATGATAACATACGCCGACCAGCTGACAGCAATAAGGCACATTACACCTGCAACTATAAAGACTGCACCAGCTGCTATTCCAGTGTTAGTCTTTTTAAGCCGCTCTTCTCTGTAAAAGTTGGTGCAATCGGCTCCAACAACGAACAGTCCAATCGCGACCACACTGACAGCAATAGAGGCACAGATCAACGCTCGAGCTGCCTGGAGATCTTGAGTCAGAGCCAGGATGGAGTCATACGCTTTGCACTGCATGTGAGCGGTGCTCTGCAGGACGCAGTTCATCCACAAGCCTTCCCAGAAAACCTGTGCTGTCACGATGTTTGCTCCCACGAAGGCTGTCACTTTCCATATAGGCAATGCACACACCAGGATTGTACCGCATAGGCCCAACACAGCCAGACATACAGCCAAGATTTGTCGTTGTCTCATCTTTTACGGAACAAAGGCAATTCATCTGCAATTAAAGGGAGGAAAACGTTGAAGTTGTAAGAGCGAACGACTATTGACAAAGTGAATGCTCTTCCTTGTTGTGCCTCAGGTATTGGTATTTGAACAAAGAGAAAGCAAAGCAAGGGGAGGAGACCCATATAGAGTTTCCTGCTCAACTTGATTCTTCTACTGTGTCCACAATAAGGACGGATTCATGGAAAAAGTACACAATTCAATGATTTTAAGCAACAGCTAGCCTAAATTGAAAACACTGAAATTGACATGGTTTTACTGAAGCGATGATTCATCCAAAATGAAAATTCTAATTGTGTCCCAAATGATATACATGCACTAAACACTACGCACCCAACCGTCATAGTGCATAAATATGCAAATTGGGACACACCTTCTGTCTTTACTTATTCCAAACATGTATGCTGTTTATATTGCATTTAATTGTTTTCATAAATCAATAGAGACTATGCCCCAAAAATGGTAGAAAATGAGGTGACAAACAAAAATGTATTATTCGTACATGGTTTGTTCATCATGATAATCTTCACAAATGAACTTTTATGAATTTTGAAGCCTAAATGCAAACTGCAGAAGTAAAAACCTAAATGAAGGCTAGAAACAAACCACACTTGAACATCACCACTTTACAAGCTTCCACAAATGTTTTCCCTGAAGGTTTGAGTTAGAATAGTTTACAACGAGACTGTGAAACAGGCTATTGAGTATCAGTTTTCCTGTTCAGTGCAATGATGAATAATGCCTCTGACTTCCTCTGTAGTCTCATTTAGCCACTTGTTAGCAACCACCCTTTTTTAAAGATAAGTGAAAGCTTAACAAAAACACACGAGTGGGTTCTGATGTATAGAATAAGAGTTTTTCCAGTTTTAAGTTGTTAACCACAGTCCTTATTTCAGGCATTTAACCAAAAACCCACTCAAAAAAACCTCACTGACTTCAGGACAATGGAACTGGAGATGCAAAATGCTAACTCATTTCTTGGTTTTTGCCTACAAAAATACATAATCCTTCTATTCACTGATCATCTTTATTTGCCTTGCAGCTGGCTATATGGTGCAGATTTCACATCATGACATTTGATGTTTTTAATATCTAACCTCTGGGCTGCATGCATAAACTGTTTTGACTAGTCTTAAACATTTTGTCATCTAATTTCTTTGGTCATAACTTTTTAAAGTCAGTTACAAAAAGGTAGACTGGTCTAATTTGAATCTAAATAAATAAGACTGATTACCCCCAGCTAAGTTCTTAAGACATAGTCTTATATTGGGTAGGTTTACGCAACTGGTCCCTGCACCAAGAGCCATCTGATTTGAGATTTAGCAGATGCTCTAATCCAAAGAAACTCAAATGAGTTTATATAAAAAATGCTTTAGTTTATTTATGATTTAGTTTAGTTTATCTAAAAATGTTTCAGTTTAGTTGATATAAAAACTGCTTATCTAAAGCAACTCAGAAATGAGGAAAATAATTCACTATAAGCCAACAATTTTGCATTTTGGCATTTGTCGGTCCGTAACACAAATCTGGCTATATACACAGCTTCAGAAAACTTGGCCTTGTTTACTTATGGTTGAATTTGAGAATCAGTCCGTCTTGTTGCTCTCAACAGGAGCAATAATTGCCTTTTCCTTCCACACACCCATATACAGAATGTTACTGCTGCATTTGGATCTTGAAAAACAGCAACGACATTATATGCGTGTTTGTAATGGATTGGAAACTTGAATGCATATGCACACTCAGAAAACAACCGTGACACTACCCTTACAAAAACTTCTGTACTTGCCACTAAAACAGTGAATACCTTTTAAAAGCATATCGCCCCAGTTTTGTACACTGGAGAAAAGAAACAAATCTGAAGGTAAGTGGTTGCAATCAATTTATTTTAGCTACATTTAAATAAATTTAGTTGACTAACTTTCAACTAAATTTGTTTAAATGTAGCCAAAATAAATTGTTTGCAACCACTTACCTTAATTTAGTAGGAGAGACTGGGGATGAAAGTAACACTTTTTGTTTGAGCATCAGTAACTCAGTGGTTGTTTGTGCTAGATCTCTTAAACTTTGACATATGGTAGCCACATTTGTCTACTACAAATAAAACTCACTTGGATGTGTACTGCATAATCACAGATTATGTGAGTTAATGTCAAATACAAATAGTTCCGTTGTTACAACCTACCCCACTACTAGGGTTAGTTGTAACACAGGCTAGGTAGATAAAACAGTGTAAGGTAATTTGCTGAAATAAGACCCACACTTCCAATTTATGCAAGAACTTTATTGAATAACAAAAAAATAATCAGTTTTGAATAAAGTGAACCATTTAAAGTGACAAACATATTGTATTCCTTTTAGGACTTTAACACAAAAACAATTGCTGTGTGTGTTTGTATGAGTGTGTACTGTATTCAGTCACTAGCTGTGTTGCCATCTACCTATTTATGTGAATGCTGGATGGAAATGTCAAGATGCGCCCATATTCTAAACGTGCACGCACACACACAAAAAGAAACGTGCTCATTTGAGGCAGATAGTGTTTTTAGCCAATAAGATATGTGCATAAACTATGGAAACACATTTTACATAAATCTCTTCATGTGCAACAAAAACCTCACATGACTTTGCCTCAATAGAGGATGTGATTGGATAACTGGAATCATGAGTTGGTTGTAACATTAATGAAATGTTACAATTATCCCCACCCCAAACAGCCATAACATAGCTAACCGTTTTTGCATGTGGGTTTAGCATGAATGTAAAGTATCAAATTAAACTAAAGAAACAGCTACTTTAGGTTATGCAAGTCAAATAATTGCATCTACAACACAAATGATTGCATTTAGCAGACGCTTTTATCCAAAGCAACTTACAATTGGGGAATACATAAAGCGATTCATCTTGAAGAGGCAATCAGACAGGATTGCTAGGCAAAATAAAATCTTAAAAAAAAAAAAAAAAAAAAAAAAAAAAAAATCACAGCTCTTTTCTGACAACTAACCCCCATGTTACAACACTCCCGGTCTCCCCTATAATCCTCTCTTCTCCCCCCCCAAGTGTAGTTTGTCCCGTAAACCAGATTGCAAAAAAGGAAGTTTAAGCACACAGAGGTTACGCTACATAAAAGGAGTTACTTAGACGAACGTTAAAAACAAACGTGAATTTATTAAGTTAAAATAGTCATGCAAGACCAGAAAGTTAAAATTACTCAAATCTCTTCACAAACAGGAGAACTCATTTTCAGAAAGTCTAAAGTGTCACACATAGGCTCCTGGAGCGGACCTCGGAGCGGAGTACTTCACGGAATAACCACCACTGTCGCTCTTTGGGCACTGACAGCAGAGAAGCGCTCCCCCGATGATCATCAGAGCAGACGCGCCCCAGCCGATGAACAGCGACGCCCCCAGCTCCCGCTTCTGAGCCTCAGACAGAACGGGGTTGTAGAAGTCTCTGATGACGGTGTGCGCGCACCAGCAGACCGGGATCAGGCACAGAACGCCACCCACCAGGAAGAAAACGCCGGCCGCGACTCCCACTTTAGCCTTCGCATCCCGTTCGTCAATGCAGTTGGTGCACTTGCCTCCAGCGACGGCCAGGAGTACTCCCAAGAAGGTCACGAGGATGGAGATGATAACAAGCGCTCGAGCTGCCTGGAGATCTTGTGGCAGCGCCAGCATGGAGTCGTAGACCTTGCACTGCATCTGACCCGTGCTCTGCTGCACGCAGCTCATCCAGAGGCCTTCCCAGAAGATCTGAGCGGTCACGATGTTGGTGCCAATAAACGCCGTCACCTTCCACATGGGGAGCGCGCAGATAACGATGTCTCCCAACCAGCCGATGACCGCGAAGGCAGTGGCTAAAATCTGAAGCCCAGCAGATGCCATTATGTTTTTGTTAGTGTGCAAAGTAACAGACTCTAAAACACAACTAAACGATAAAGTTATTTATAGTGGCTTTTAGAGGTGTGGATTGTAATGTGATTTGATGCAGCTGGTCAGGATTTCCCACTCTTTACTCCTAATTAATTTCAGACACCAGGCTGTCTTAATTAACAAACGAAGGACATAATCTTGTCATTTGCAGGTGGCACATATTACGTCCCCCTCAATTTGTTCGAAATTCTATCTTGTCCCAATCACTTTTTGAAAGCCACTGAAAGGCCTAACGCACTGTAATGTATTTCAAGTTACTGATTCTTCATAATTTAATTTAAACATGCCACACAATAGGCTATACATTATTTTGCACAGCCCACAGCATCAGGGATCTGATATAGCCTATTGATAGTTTTCAGTCACGTGACCGGCTCGAAGACTTGGAGGGCAAAACATCCATAGAACCGCAGCACAAGCGTGTCAATTTTTTTTCATCTGTTTCCCAGCCGCAAATATTTAGATCACCTCTCAAAAGAATAAAACAAAGGTATTTCTGAACAAAATACAAGTTTTGGCCATTTGAAATCCATATTAAGCACCCGCGGCAATATTTAAATCATAAACAGTACGACAAAACGTTGTAAAAACACTTAAAGTGCCTTAATATATTTAAAACAGTAATATTAAAAGATCAAATTCAGTAATCACCACATTAATGATGCATAGTTTACACAGGCAAGCAGATGAGGGCAGAATATGAACGCAGTCCGCTTAACGGTTCAGTGTTTTCCTTCTAATGGTTTTCTATGGGAAGCCATTTAACGTGAAACTTTGCACATTGCGTTTATATTCTGGCTTCATCCTCTTGCTTGCACAAAATATACATCATCAATAAGGTGTCCACTGAATCTCGCCTTTTATTATCTGCGTTTTACTACATTATTACTTGATGCAATCTACGTAAAAATAGCTTGCAGTCAGTGGAGCAAAGCTTCGTTTTGCCCGCCAGGTGGGCGTTCCTATAAGGGTGTGACGTCACGTGAAAACTATCAATAGGCCACCTCTTGCATCCACACGATGCCTAAGCTACGTCTATTGTAAGATATTACGAATCTGTATTATGTCTTTTTTATTTATTTTTTTATTTTTTTATTTTTTTTGTTCTTCAGCCATCTTTGGAGCTTCTGTTTTTCTTGCCTGTTTTTCTGTAATAATGTTGTTTTCATGTTCTTAATAAAAAAAAAACAAATTAAAAAAAAATCCACACGATGCCAGAGCTTTACTTATCCATTTAATTTTCCTTCTTGTTCTAGCCTTGCCATACACTCAGTAATTGGGGTTTATTACAAATAATTGCAAAAAAAATTATATATATATATATATATATATATATGGAAATTATATCTTTTTTACAAACCACAACATAAAACACACTTAAATCAAAGGCACACGTTGAGTTTTATTAATCATTTTCTGAAAGGCTTCATGGTAATTTCATCATCTCATTATTGCGAGATTTGTCTCAGTGTCGAGTTTAATATATTGTTATCGTTGTGATCTTTTAATAATTAAAGTACCATTTTATTATCAAAGAAAATGTATTATTATTATTATAGTTATAGCCAATATTTTTTCTCCCTTGTTGAAGTGAAGCAGAACAGAAACAGATTTTTGATTTTGATTTTTTAATGATGCTCACACAAAACTTTTTTTATTACCACGCCCACCATGAACCACAACCAGCAATTTTTTCCCCAATTTTTCTGAAGTGTTTACTGTTTACCAGGCTACCAACAGCTGTCAGTTGAAATATGAGACATCAGCTGTGTGAAGACAACATAGAAAAACTTAATCAGTTTTATTGGTTTTATTGCGCATCAGTTTCAACCAAGCTGTAGCCTAATTCTGTCACATGACGCAAAATGTATTAAAATATAGGCCCATATAATGATTATGAAATTAGCCTTATCAAAACAAAGGAGTTTGACATGTTATATAATTTTTTCATCATTTCAACACAGTATGTAGCGTAATCAAACAAAACAGGCTAATTTAAAATGTTTGACTTTCAAACAATAAAAGCATCCTCATTTGCCCGTATACACTGTTAAACAATAAAGTGAACTTTAGAATTTGAAATGTTTTAACACTTTATTTCTTAAGATTTTCTAATTACAAAACATTGAAACACGTTATCTACACTATGTGCTATCACAGAAACAAACATAGCCTACGTTTTAAAAATGCATACAAAAAAATAAAAAAATAAAAAATCCAAGATAAAAATATAAACTCAGGAAAATATTTTTAAAAAAAAACATTAAGACAGTGTCTCTTGCTATGCATAAATATGTAAGGGTTTTGAATTGTTTTAGGAGAGTTCAAAAGGCAAAAAGAAATACCAAAAAAAAATATATATATATTATTTTCATATTAACAACAACAAAAATCTTAAATAAACCAGGCAGATGAATCACGTTCGAGACCACGCTTTTTGCTTCTCAAATCCAACCACGACGATTTGGGGGGTCTACATATAAACTCCCTCTCAGTCAATAAGCAGTTTTAGACGAAAAGGGTGACGGGACAAGAACCATGACATCTTCGGGGCTACAACATTTAGGAGTTGTCCTGTCATTTGTTGGGTTGCTGGGGTCTATCATAACCTGCATCCTCCCTATGTGAGAGGTTACAGCTTTCATCGGTGCCAACATCGTGACAGCGCAGATCGTTTGGGAAGGACTGTGGATGTCCTGTGTGGTTCAGAGCACAGGGCACATGCAGTGCAAAGTGCACGATTCAATGCTCGTCCTGGCCCAGGCACTTTGCTCGTCCTCTCCATCTTTCTCTCTGTCTTCGGCATTCTCCTGGCGGTCGATGGAGGGAAATGCACCACCTGCATCGAGAACAAAACTGCAAAAGCTAGAGTTGTCATGTCCGCAGGGGTGTTTTTTCTCATCAGTGGACTGCTGTGTCTCACACCCGTCTGCTGGTCGGCGTACACCATCATCCGGGACTTCTACGATCCGCTCTTGATGGACGCGCAGAGACGGGAGCTCGGGGTATTATAAATGCAGTCCTACATGTTTAGACAGTTTTAATATAGAACCTCCTCTCCTAAAGTAAAAAAAAACCTTTAACAAAGTAAAAAATAAAATAAAGCTATGTTCAAAATAAAGCTGCTGTTAAAAAATACAATAAATGCTGTATTAGGCCTAATATTACAAATGCAATATTATTAATATAGCTGCAAGCAGTGATTGCAGGGTTCAAGACAGGCGGAGGGTGAACCAACTCCAGGGTAAGGCTAAAAGCAGCCAAATTTATTAACTACAAACATCATAAACCTGTCTTTTTAGGCAAGAAGCAGATATACAGTGCTGCTTGAAAGTTTGTGAACCCTTTAGAATTTTCTATATTTCTGCATAAATACAGTTGAAGTCAAAACTTTACATACACCTTTCAGAATCTCCAAAATGTTAATTATTTTACCAAAATAAGAGGGATCATACAAAATGCATGTTATTGTTTATTTAGTACTGACCTGAATAAGATATTTCACATAAAAGATGTTTACATATAGTCCACAAGAGAAAATAATAGTTGAATTTATAAAAATGACCCCATTCAAAAGTTTACATACACTTGATTCTTAATACTGTGTTGTTACCTGAACGATCCAAAGCTGTGTTTTTTTTTTTGTTTAGTGATAGTTACTCATGAGTCCCTTGTTTGTCCTGAACAGTTAAACTGTCTGCTGTTCTTCAGAAAAATCCTTCAGGTTCCACAAATTCTTTGGTTTTCCAGCATTTTTGCGTATTTGAACCCTTTCCAACAATGACTGTATGATTTTGAGATTCATCTTTTCACACTGAGGACAACTGAGGGACTCATTTGCAACTATTACAGAAGGTTGAAATGCTCACTGATGCTCCAGAAGGAAAAGCCATGCATTAAGAGCTGGGGCGTGAAAACTTTTGAACAGAATGAAGATGAGTACATTTTTCTTGTTTTGCCTAAATATCATATTTTTTCATTTAGTACTGCCCTTCAGAAGCTACAGAAGATACTTACACGTTTTCCAGAAGACAAATTAAGTTAAATTTATCTTGATCTTCAAATTCAAAAAGTTTTCACGGATAATTTCAGGGAATTGGCCACATAAATATATTTTTTCACCTCTGTAATTGTTATAGCACCAACTTTTGCTCTATAGGCATAAAATTTTGCATGATTGTTTGGAATTGTATGATGCATGAGCTCACATGATTTTGTGAAGTTTTGAGTTTTCTTTTAGGATTTATAGGCTTTTTGGTTACAATAAAGAGCATATTTCTTAAATGATCCTGTTATAGTTGTATAGCTGTTTTTTTTTTTTTAGATAATTATTGACCTAGAGAGTCCATGCAGTGAATTGTACTGCACTGGTTTTATTGATTTTGACTGAAAAACATATGATTAGTTTGCAAAAGTAGTTTTTTAAATAATCTCAAATATTTAATAATGATTGACAGCAGTGGTCCTAGAGGCTATTTAGAATGAGATCTATCATATGATATGAAGATCAAGAGTATGTGTGAAACATTGCGTAATACCTGAACATTTTCTGCAATTTGCATTTGCCATAGAAATATTGTGTTTTTAAATCCTTCATATGATATGAAGAGCAAGAGTATGTGTGAAACACTATATGAACATTTTCTGCAATTTGAGGTAGAAATATTGTTTTTTTTAAACCTTTTTAATTGTTATAGCACCATCTATGGCCCAATCTGCATGAAACTTTTCAGGATTGTTCAGAATCATCTGTAGTATGTGCTCACGTAGTTTCGTTTTTAGTGTTTTGATACGATGGGCTTTGGGTGTATTTGGCCACACCAATATTTTAAATTACCTGTGCAAAAGTTCAACTTTACTTTTATTTATTTATTTTTTTATATAATTATTGACCTAGATAGTCCGGAGAATTATACTGCACTGATTTTATTGATGTTGTGCAAAATCCCTAGGACTAGTTTGCAAAAAGTTTTTTTTTTTTTTTAAATAATCTCACATACTTAACGAATTTGATTGACAGCAGTGGTTCTTGAGGCAAAGTTATTCTCAATGAGAAGATCTTACTTATGATATGCATATTGTGTGTATGTGTGGAAAATTGTACAATATACAATATAATTCTTGCAGGTATGTTTTATGAAGCATTAATTCACAAAGATAAAGTCAGGCTGTTCTGTTAGCTTTAAATCTTGAAATTATACAGTCTAATTCAATTTTTTTAAAACTGCTCATGCAACAGGTATGTAGCATCTTTGTTTGTATCATGATTTAATTGCAGTGGTTGTCTCTAATTTTAAATGGAGATATTTTTAAGGCCAGTTTGCTTATTACAGTGCAAATAAACAATAAGTAAACTTGCATAAAAAAAATCAGCAACCAGTTTCAGAATCAGCCAATTTGCTTGTAAAAAAATTAATAAAATATCGGAATATGAATTGGCCATGAAAAATCATGATGGGTGCATCACTAATTAAAATATATTAAAAAGATCTGAGATTGGAAGTACATCTGGGTTGTCTTTTTCTATCAATTCTTCAGGGATCTTGGGCTTTAAAAAGTTGGTGACCACTGTTCTACACTAATATACTGTAGGCAGAACTGCTGAGAACACAGTAGGATAAGTGACAACAACAAAATTCACAGTAACATGTACACAGATTGTACAGTAAGGAACTATTGGAATACTGTGATATTACTGTAAAAAAAAAACTGAAAGGCTTCATGGAAACTTCATATCATTATTGCAAAATTTTTCTGTGTGGTTTGGCTGTGGTTTGAATACATTCTTGGATGTGATCTCTTTATAAATAAAATGAAATTTTATTATCAAAGAAAATGTATTATTATTATTAGCCTATCATCATCATCATCATCATCATCATATTTTTCTCCCTTTTTGGGGGTGAAAAAGCACAACAAAAAGTTTTTTTTGTTGTTGTTTTTTTACTTAAATGATACTTACATACCAACAAAAAAAGTTAAGCCAGGCAGCTGAACCACATCCAAGAAGACCACATCCCTTTTTTGCTTGTCAAATCCCCAAATCCCACCCCGAGCGTTTGGGGGTCTGCATATAAACTCCCTCAGTCAATAAAAAAATTTAAAACGAAAGAGGTGACGGAACGAAAAGAGCCATGGCATCTTTGGGGCTGCAGATTTTAGGAGTTGCCCTGTCCTCTGTTGGGTTGCTTGGGTCTATCATGACCTGCGTCCTTCCAATGTGGAGGGTTACAGCTTTCATCGGCAACAACATCGTGACGGCACAGGTAATTTGGGAGGGACTGTGGATGTCCTGTGTGGTTCAGAGCACGGGACACATGCAGTGCAAAGTGTACGATTCATTGCTCGCCCTGTCCCCAGACCTGCAAGCCGCGCGCGCTTTGCTCGTCCTCTCTATCGTGCTCTCTGTCTTCGGCATTCTCCTGGCGGTCGTGGGAGGGAAATGCACCACCTGTATTGAGAACAAAACCGCGAAGGCTAGAGTTGTCATATCTGCCGGGCTGTTTTTCCTCATCAGTGGACTGCTGTGTCTCACACCCGTCTGCTGGTCGGCGTACAGCATCATCCGGGACTTCTACAACCCGCTCTTGATGGACGCGCAGAGACGGGAGCTCGGGGCGTCGCTCTACACGGGCTGGGGCGCCGCGGGGCTGCTGCTCACCGGCGGAGCGATACTGTGCTGCCAGTGCCCTCAGAAAGACCAACGAGCATTTCGGGCACCGAAATCAAACGCCTCGGAAAAAGAATATGTATGAAGAACATTTAAAAGAACATCAGAACTTTTGTCTAAGTTTGCTTTTCAATTGTATTATAGACGAGTTTTCTGTAATGAACAAAAATGTTACATTTTTGACAATGTGGACTAGTAGGCCTAATCCAGTGGTTTAATTATAACCTATATGAATATAGCCTACGTGATTAGACAGTTTTAATATTAAGCCTTTTTTGTGTAAAAATAGGCCTAATTAATAAAAGTAGCTTAAAAATAATTAATTAATTAATGCTGTATTCAATAATTGTTCAGTCAGGTTAATTTATGTTGCTGTTTAGAATGCAGGCTATTAATGTTACAAATACAATATTATTAAAACAAAAATGACATATTACCACCTCTTCGAAGATTAACAAGTTTTCAGTTTCTGACATTTTGATCATTTATGTGTGGGGAGCAGAACTATATTGTCCAGAGATTGTATTTTTTAAAAGTCTGAATTTACGTAAAAAGAATTGTTGTATTTTGGCGTTATGTTTTATTTAAATAATAATAAAAAATAAAACATTAAAGCAATATTAAAAACTGAATAAAAACAAACAAAAACAATTTAAAGGGTACGTGGCATAACAAGCAAGAATGACAGTTTATCAAAATAAATAAATAAAAATAAAAAATGAAACCCTTCTAGACCGTGATTACTTGGTGTCTTATATTTTGATTTTATTTATATTAAGTCCAAATTCATCATATTTGTAAAAACTTTTTTTTTCTTGATTGCTTATCTCACGTGCATTTAACGCAAGGCAATTGCACCACTTAATATTTTTTAAGTCACATTAAATAATCATTTTTAAAAATGTATGCAGCCAACATTAATTCACAAATGACCACCACTACACACTACATTTTAATTTTTAAAAAAATATTTCTCCTTTTTACTATCTCAGACATCCTCACTTCTCAACGAGACACAAAAATAAAATAAAAACATTTATTTGTCATTTATTTCTACTTTTGTTTTTCCTGGACAGTATGCTCATTTCTGTTTAAAACAGATGTGGCAAGGGTCTGTAATTAATGGTTGTGCTTGTTTGATTTTGCACAGTAGTTGGAATGCAAAGAGTTTCTCCTTGGCGACGATAATAACTTATCCTTTGTATGCAAGGGCACAAAAGCAGCGGCACAAAACAGCAGCTGTGGAATGGTCAACAGAGGCGTGTTCACTCACTGTTAAGTGTGTGTGTGTGTGTGTGTGTTTGCATGAAAGAAAAAAATAATTTTCAGATATAACATCTGTATTTGGAAATGTTTATTATCAATTACACACAAATACATTTTTATTTTGATCACATTTTTTACATCAGCTTTCATTCAGTCATTTTTATTTAACAAATGACAAAGTAATGATAATTTGCATGATAGTCTATTTCAGTCATTTTTCACAGTACTTGCCACATATATTAAGGTTATTCTCACACGTAATCCATTGCTGGGATCACAGATATGGCAGGGCTGTATTTGGCTGCCACGTAGGGCCTATTGTCATTGGATGGGCAGTTCCAACAAAGCAGCCCACCACCCAGCAACAAGAGGCCTCCAGATCCCCAGCCAATGTAAAGACAGGCTCCCAGCTCCCGCCGCTGGGATTCTGTTACTAAAGGGTTGTAGAAGTCCCTGATAAGAGTGTGTGCAGACCAGCACACAGGTATCAGAACGAGAAAGCCAGCGATGATTAAAACCACCCCTGAAACGATGCACGCTCTGGCTTTGGCCGCTTCATCCTCCAAGCAGTTGGTGCATTTTCCTCCAACCACAGCCATCAGGAATCCAAAGACGCCCACCATGATGGAGATGATAACCATGGCTCTGGAAGCCTGCAGGTCTTGCGATAGAGCCAACATGGAGTCGTAGACCTTACACTGCATCTGTCCGGTGCTCTGAACCACACAGCTCATCCACAGACCCTCCCAGATGATTTGTGCCGTGACGATGTTCGCTCCAACAAAGGCCGTGACCCTCCACATTGGCATGCCACAGGTGATGATGGTTCCCAACCAGCCTATCATAGCAAGCATGATGCCCAGGATCTGGATGCCTTGAGATGCCATAATTGCTGGACGCAGGTCACTTTGGGATTGTGCAAAGCATCTGAGGGGTTTTAATTGTCAAGGTTTTATAGCCCTCAAACTTTGGGCGGAGTTATAGCATAAAAAGAAGCAAAAAGAAAACCAGACATTTGATATTCTTTGACTATTGTTGGAAGTGTATGAAGAGCTAGATAACTTGAGACACCTTCTGGTAGTACAAATGAATTAGAAAAATTCACTAAACTGTATAATGTATTGCTAAATTTCAGTTAAAGAAAATCAACACAGGTAATGCATTCTGGAAAATGAAGTGTTTGTATAAATACTTATTTTCCTAGAATATATAAGTATATAAAATAATTTTCTATAAGCTGTATTTTAAAATATATTCGATATATTGTAAAACAAGAAAGTCAAGCTAGTAGGCCTATTCAAAGTTTGACAAACATTGATTTTTCTGGTTAAAAATTAGTAACACACTTTCATGTCAGTTCGTAACTATTTTGCTTTTTGGCAAATTGGTGGCTAACTCATATAAATTCCCATTATCTAATGTGTACGTTTTCATATGATCTTGCACCAGATTTTTAGGGGCGGACCTTTTTTTTTTCTCGAAAAATCACGTTTCTGTAATATAGTAACGTTTTCTCATGATATTGAGGATAAAAATTCAAATTCAGTGTAATTCTACTTCCTGACAATTGAATTTGACTTGTAATAATGAGTCCTGTTTGCTACCACAATTCAAATTTGAATTCTGAATGGTGCGTGACCCTGGTTGCTGTTGACTTTCATAATTAAACTTGTGTTGGAAGAAAAACAAAAAACAAAAATAAATTTTTCATAACTTGTCTAATTACTAAAAGTTTTATGTAAATACAAGCCAAACCTCAGATCATGTTTAGCCTTGTCTTATTATGTGCAAGAACCTGAAAAACCACACCTGTCCTGGATTTGCTGTTTGACAACTCCCTCTGAGAATGTTTTGTACACTGGAACTCTTTTGAAATCTTTTAAGTGCCACAGGGTGGGTGACACATAATGGAGGGCTGCAATATGACACCTCTTAACGCCCATGCAAATGCATTTTGTACAGTTGGACACTCCACCAAACAGGTGTGATACAAAAATCTTTTTTATTTTCCCTTTAGACAAGTTTATATCAGATAAAAATTCTGTACAAAAGTAATATTTACAAAATCATAAAAGTTCAAATACTTGAAAAAATTAAAATACATTTTAAATGAAGAAAAAAAAACACATCAAACAACAAACATCAAACGGTTTGAGAGGAAAATTTGATCATACTTAAACAGGACAGATATCAAATTAGCCTCCTTTAAATGCAGAGTTTTTTTAACGTGGTTCCAACTTCCCCATTTTCCTCATCATCTTATATGTAGAAAATCTGTAGAAAACTTGTAACATCAACATTTCATTGACTGCTTTTCAAGTCCTCATGATACCTGTCGCAAACTCTTTTTGAGCCGCTACATCCTGGTCAAACCAAGACTGTAAACATTAAGGCACTACAGAGTTCATTTCAGAGTTCATCATTTACACAAAGTTCTTGCCGGATGGTGCAGAAGCTTCAGACCGAGGTGCAGCGTTATATTTGGCTGTGTATTTTCCTGTTTCCTCCTTTGGTGGGCAGTTGCAGCAGAGCAAAGCTCCCCCAATGATCAACAGCGCAGCGGCTCCCCAGCCGATGAAAAGCGCTGCCCCAAGCTCTCTCTTCTGTGCTTGGTTCAACAAGGGGTTGTAGAAGTCCTGGATGATGACGTGGGCCGTCCAGCACACAGGGATCAGACACAGCACCCCAGCAATGATGAAAATCACGCCGGCAGTGACACCGACCTTGGATTTGGAGCTCTCGTCCTCGACGCAATTGGTGCATTTGCCTCCAGCCATGGCCAGCATGATTCCCAGGATCCCAATCACGATGGAAATGATGGTGAGGGCACGGGCGGCCTGAAGGTCTGAAGTGAGGGCCAGCATGGAATCGTAGACTTTACACTGCATCTGTCCGGTGCTCTGCACGACGCAGCTCATCCAGATCCCTTCCCACGAAGTCTGCGCTGTGACAATGTTGTTGCCGATGAAAGCTGTGACTTTCCACATGGGAATTGCACAGACCACAATGACACCGATCCATCCTATGATGGCTAGGGCAGTGCCCAGTAACTGAAGCCCGGCAGACACCATGATCTTTGGCTATTCTTCGTCTCTTGAGGTGACTCTCTTTGCAGTGCTTACAGGTGTATGTCTCAGAGGCTGCGTGCTGATGCTTTAAAAGAGCCTGTGGAGTTTTGGGGGAGGGACGTCTGTCGAATGACTCACTCTGCTGGTTTTGTAGTTACTTCATGGGGTGCGACTAAGCCCAGGCTTGAATGAGTCACTACCGTGACATTTTTCGTTGCGGACACAGTACCTAATATGGTATATGATTATATGGAATTCCAAATTGTTATATCTATGTAAAAATCTATGAAGGGATCAGTAAAATAGACCAAGAACATGTGCATTGCACTACTAAGAAAAAAAGTTTTTTTTTTGTTTGTTTTTTTGTTTTTTTGAATTCAGGAACAGAATATAAGACAGGAAGTGCTGCTCAGAGGAAGTAATCATTTTCTCAGGGGAAAAAAACAGTGTATTGGAACTACTTTTGGAAATTGTTGAGGGATCTCAAAACTCATCACTAAGTAAAATAATATAAATAAATGTAAATTAACTAATATAAAAAAGTATTATTTAAAAATTACATTAATGTATACATTTTATTTTTTACATGATTTGTATTTTTAGTTCTTTTATTTTAATTATAGATTTTATAAATTGCTATTTATTTCATTTGTATAATTAATTTTTTTTAAAAATATAGATATAATAAACAGATTGATACATACATACATACAAGTGTGTGCATATATATTTACTTTGAAACAATTTTCACTCAGAAATTGATCAAATAATTACTAAGAAGCAGAAAGACTGAAAAATAGCGTTTTCTTGTAATACGTACTCAATACTCTTTGTTTTATTTTCAACAAATATTTTTTACAGTGTACAGGGAAATTTGTCCACACCATTATCATATTTCTCTGTTTAGGTTTCTGCTGTGTTCCCTCATGCTCCCTCATGGTCTACAAAGTATCAAGAATGTAGCAGCTGGTTTCATATTTCACAATAAAGCAGACTTGGGGATTTTTGTGATGTTTTCCCTAGGTTGTTGAGCACTGACCATCTCATCCAACACTCCAAGATATCTCAAGTAAAATGTTGTTACTTCTGGATATGACACATATGTAACAAATGCGTTATATTTACTCAGTGTCTTACTCAGCACGTTAGCAATTCCCATGGCAACTATTTCTCAAGAGTCCCCTGACGTTGTGCCTCAGTGAGGGGGAGGAGCAGCCCGAATGCACCTGTACCCACCTGAGCTGGTCAGACCGGTTTCTGCTGGAGCACAGGTGATATGTTGACACTTTGTCTGGGCAAGACTGAACAGCTCATCACAGATCCTTGCATCAACAACCCTGTTCAACTGCCAATAACAGAGAATAATCAAATCTTGACAACACAGTATGTGCACTAAGACTACTCTAATAAATCAAGGAGAAAAAATGAGAAACAAGCTTCATTGTTATCCACAACATGAAGCCTCATTTACAAAGAGAAGTGAATGAGTTGATATATGTCATTATGAGAACACCTTGCTGTGAATAACAAATATATCTGAATGGGAGGAACTATATTATATTATGCATAAAATATTCTAAATTAGCTATATTTTGTGGCACAAAAATAGCCAAAAAAAACCTTGTTCAGATGTTTATTCACATCTATAATTATTTTAACTGAAGAAGAATAATAGTAAGGCCAATGTAATGTCCCAGCTTGGCAAAGGGTGTGTTTGTGTTTTCTTTGTGTGTTTAAATCTTCAGCAGAATACTACATTCAGAAAAATAAACATGATATTAGAGTCAAACACCCTCTCTTGTTGATAAGGAGCTGTTTCACATGGGATTGGTTCTGAGGAATCTGTAAGCCTTGAACTCAATAGATAAACATAACCTTTTTGAGACTTATCATATAATGTTGAACCATTTCAGCTTTACAACTTAGTGATGGGTGTTAATTATATGAGCAACATGAATATGACATAGATATAAGCAACACAAAATTAACATTTAAGGAATGTAGGAGATGCTGCATTTACACACACACACACACACACACACACACAAACATGTTTTAAAGTCACTTGTGATACTGTTATGTTTGCAAGCACAGAATGCAATTCAGAAAGTTAACCTACCTTTTTACATATAGGCCTATACAAATACAAACAGTATGACTTAATACAGCTTAACAGTAGGCTATGACATAACACTTAAGTCAACAAAAATGTTCATTTTCACGATTACAATGTATTACATGTGATTGACAGTTGTTTTGTATGGTAAATGTATGCCCACTAGTGGCTAGAAACCGAGTTCAGTGACGCAGCCTGTCACGTGTTTTGTCGTTTAGCCTATTGTTTTATTATTGCTTTATTTATTTTAGTTCTATCACATGAGTCACCACAAATCTCGCGATGAGGGTCGGTTCTGTACCTTTTTGTGTAACAACCAGCTCCGAAACCGAAAACAAGGAGGAGAAACGGGAAATGAGAAAATATATCTTCAAACTTTTGATAAATTACAGATTTGTCGTGAGGTGAAAGTGTCTTTCAGACCCCCTGTGTGCGCGGAGTTTGTTTATTTATTTATTTATTTATTTATTTGCGAAGAGAGAAATGTAGGCATGCCTTTTGCGCCAGTTGTTCACAGTTTAAATGATAAAATGTAGCTTAATTAGATAGATAGATAGATAGATAGATAGATAGATATTTTATATTTTAATCGTATTTTAAGTGTCTAGAATACTGCAATATACTGCAATATCTACTGCAATGTACTGCAACCAAAATGTAACATAGTAAAATGTTGTAAAAAAAAAAATAAAAAAAATAAAAAAAAAAACCGTCATAGATGTAGAAAGGCGATTCCACCTGTTTAAAAATTAAATAAATAAATATTATAATAATTAAAAAAAACAAACAAACAAACATTAAATCTACTCAGGATATAATTGTAAATACTGCGAGTGAAGTGGCCAATAGAGTGCCACAGGAACTACTGGCCACACCCACAACTCCGCCCCTTTAAAAGAACAGTATCTTTCCACTGAAACTCATTAGTCATCGCCATTAGGGCGCCTCACAGAAACTCATTTAAATATTATCGCTGTTTCCTGAGAAAGGAAGTAGGCCAACACACTGCAAATGATGTCACCTTAACCTATCAAACACAGACCGGTTTCGGGCTGTCTTGTAAACATGGCAATAATTTCTTCTTCTCGTTTATTTTTCAGTTCACATAAAAGGTTATATAGGTTTAGAATTTGTACTACAAAGCTTTTCAATATCCTCATCTTTAGGCTCTCTGTGTGTGCCTGGTTTCATCTTTGAGAAGTTTTTATTGAATGTCCAGTTAAATGTTTATCAAGTTCCTCATGTCAAATAGGTTATTTATCTACTTGGTAGATTAATCAAATATTTACTTAAATGTTTTCATTGAACTCCAATTGTTTACACTGTAAAATGTCATTGTTAAACAGACGACCCTCTCTCTCATTTATGTTTTAAGTTGTCTTATCAGGAAAGCATTAATTAGTTAATGTTGTTTAGCAAATACACAAATCCTTCATCAGAGGCCAAAAGATTTCCAATATAAACAAAACAAGATAAAACTACTACATACTGTAGAATAAATGAGCCATTAGAGCAACTGAGTCAACTGAACAAAAAAAAAGTTTATAATTCCATGGGGGAAAATAGCACTTTAAAGACATTTTGGTCAACTTAATTCATCTTCACGCCCATGATCATTTTGTGAAAGCCACACATTTAGAGCTTTAACATTTGTGTGGTTTTGGCATTGATAAGTATTTAATATCAATGTCATGATAAAAGCAAGAGGAAAGTCTTAGCGTTTTGGTTTAATAACAACTTAGTTATGCTTTTCTGAACAGTAATATTCCTACTCACAAAAAAGTAAATTCATTTTCAACACACTCCTGCTTTCATAAGCGTGTACACATCTGAAGAAACGTGTCTTTTTCTCCAAAGTGAACAAAGCTTGAACTGTAATACACATATTGACATAATATGATAGGTTACCACAGTTTCACTCTATCTGTTCTCTTTCTCAGCATGTTTTGCATTTTTTAAACTAAAACTGCCTAACCTCATCATTTACGCACTTATGAATAGCCCATCAGTTTCTTAGTTTCACTTCCGTGTACACTTGTTTTTGGGTTGCATCACTAAATTTAATCCTTATACAACCAGGAAACGGGGTTCTGAATTATTCTACATACGGCTAGATTTTATGACCTGCAATCGAAGTTGGCCTATATTGCCACCAGGACTTTGAATTCAGAAATTTGTGTGTTCAAGTATAGGCCTACTGCTACTGAAGAAGGAAAACTTCATGAGACAGTGTAAATCTCTATTGTATTTCATTGAGGAAGTTTCTAAACAATAACAGCAATGTTTTTCCAGATAATTTCCACATCCCTTGTATGTTTTAAATATTAACAAACATATAAAATGTTATGACTACATGTTTTGATAACTGTGAGACATGGAAACTGTGATACATTTGTTTTTTATTTAAAATATATATTATCTTTGTATTTTAATGTTTCGATATATGTGTATGTATTTCATTTTCAAAAAAATTAATAGGATTACTGTATGGCTTTGAAAAAAAACTAGTTGTGTATCACCCAAGTCATATAATTTGACATCAGTAGATGAGAGCAGATTTTTTTAGGTGAACTATTCCTTTAAGACTTAAGCATGCATGCATTATGGCCTACATTAAGGTTTTTGTATTGGTGTTGTCAATGATTGTCCATTAAAGAGCATTTTTTACAGGTCTACCTTAGGTTATCTATTAACATCAACAAATAGTCCCAACCTTTGGTTTAAACAAACTTTTACCGGAAGCTACATTGTCTAAGTGATACTCGGAAAGCAGCTCCCATTTTTTATGAGTACGCTAACCAATACCAAGATTGTGCCTTATCACCTAATGTCAGAACCCAGGTAGGTCAGCCCTTTTTCTCAGAACGGGAAGTTTCTACCAGGACAGAACATTCCAGCCGTCCTTGAAGAGGAGATTCAGTGTGTCAACACCCACCTCCATGCTTGAATGGTCCTTTGGTGATTTTGGAGATTCCTGATGTAATAGTCTGAAGGACAGTAAGCCTCAGTGAACGCAAGAGAGAGCACAAGAGAGATTTTGAGGAAGTTTGAAAGGAGAAAGTGCGGAGACATGGCGGCTTTCGGTCTGGAGTTAGTGGGAGTCACGCTCTCGGTTCTTGGCTGGATTCTCAGCATTGTGTGCTGTGCTTTGCCCATGTGGAGGGTCACCGCGTTCATCGGTACCAACATCGTCACGGCGCAGGTGTACTGGGAGGGAATCTGGATGAGCTGTGTGGTTCAGAGTACTGGACAGATGCAGTGTAAAGTCTACGACTCCATGTTGGCTCTTCCCGCTGACCTACAGGCGGCCCGCGCTCTGGTGGTGGTGTCCATCATCTTGGGTGTCCTTGCGCTCTTTGTCGCTATAGTGGGGGCCAAGTGCACTAACTGTATTGAGGATGAAGGGGCCAAAGCCCGTGTGATGATTAGCTCTGGTGCCGCTTTCATAACGGCCGCGGTCATGCAGCTTATTCCCGTGTCCTGGTCAGCGAACACCGTTATTTTGGAGTTCTACAGTCCACTTATTCCAGAAGCTCAAAAGATGGAAATAGGGGCATCTCTGTACCTCGGCTGGGCCGCCGCAGCGCTGTTGCTGGTCGGAGGCTCCATCCTGTGCTGTAGTTGCCCACCTAAGGATGAGACGAGGTACCCGCCACAAAGTCGTATTGCCTACTCAGCCCACCACTCAATGGCTCCGAGTACCTACAACAAGAGAGACTATGTCTGAGGACCTCAGAGGACTTTTGATTTTTACTGTCTGTCTGTCATTGAAAGTTTCATTGAGTTGGAGGTAACTCAAAATTTTGTTTACTTTTTCTGCATGTGAATATTTCTACATGCTGTTGTTTTGTCCAATCAGTGTCCACTGTCACTCCACACTTTCTTTTAGATATATTTTAGCACCACTTGCATAAATCATCTTGTGTAGTACATTGTTTGGACTGTATGTTTTAAATCAAATTTGTAAGTTGATTTATAATGGGAAAATGTCAGTGGTTTTATTTTTGTAGTCTTGTGTGCTTTCATTTACTGTTTTTACTTTACTTTTCTTTTACAGTTTAGCTAAAGCTGTTTGAGAATTAATATTTTTATACCTTCATTTAAAAGTGTAATAATGGCTTAAAACAAAATGGAAAATCTTGTAGGCTACTAATATGTTTATACTTAGCTTGAACTGCAATCAACTCTGTTAATGTTTAGTTGTGTTTATGGTTTATTTCAGTGGAATTCTCATTCTCTAAAACTCTGTTAAAATCGGACAGACAACTGTCCAGATACATAGTAGCTTTGGACTTTAGCAATGACCAACTGCCAGATCTTTTTTCTACAGTCTATCTGTGTGTTACAAAAGAAAGTACGAGTTGATGTATTTATGCAAAACTGACAAAAGGGAAAACATTCGTTTTGTTTCTCTCAGTGGAGAGACACAAACACCAGACTGGATTTAGCCTCTAACTTCAAGTTCCACTGGACAACACAACAGAGAAACTATGAGACTATGTGCAGGCACCTCCCAAAGTTTCCTTAGTTTATTGTTCATGTTTGTGTGTTTGTTGTTTATCACTAAATGTTTAGAACATGTATTTAAATAAGTATAATTGATTTATAATTGAATTCTTGATTATCAAAAATAATTAACACCAATAAATTAAAGAATCTCCATGTGTTCATTTCAGCTCTTTGATTATTTCTTGACTTTGAGGGCTTTCCACGCTGCGCGCTTAACCCAGAGTTATCTTATTAAACATTGGGTAAAGGCCACTTTTACCCTTGGGTTAAGCAACGTTTCACATGTTGCAAGATGGTTATCATGGTAACAGTGTAAAACAGTGAGGTGCTATAATGTTTTAGCAAACACTTATAAACCAAAGAGCGCTTACCTCATTACATATTCATGAGCTTTGTACGTCGCAGAAACGTGCACGGAGTGACGTACAGCGACGGCAAATGCGTTAACTGAGGAGAAGCCCTAGTACTGGAGTGATAATTAAATCGTTTGAAAGAGTATAATAACAGATTTGTTAAGGTAAGTAAATAGGCTATAGTTTAAATGAGGTAATGAAAAAAATGTCAGTTTATTATACAAATTACAATAATCAGAGAAATCCAATTTAACATAATCAACGAATGAATGAAATGGAATGACTTAGCAGTGTTATTGCATTACTGCTTAGTTGACACTTGGACTGGTAAATGATAATACTTACGTATTTTAATACTTTTGTTTCGGCATTTCACCAGCTCATTTTGTAATCTGTAGTAAAATGTTTAATCGACGTTTTAAAAAGATTAATCAACAGACGCCATGGAAAAGTGAGGCTGTACCACTTATCTATAGGCTATAGCCTATTATATATCAGTGGGCTGTACAGATGGAGATGCTTCTCATTCATTTGGTTGTAATGTCTAACGTCATGTCCGTTTTTCACATCCTCTGTTTTCTTAAATTTCATGTCCACTTGTATTGTTTTGGGAAGCAGTGTTGGGGGTAAGGCATTACAAGTAACGCGAGTAACGTAATCCCAATCCCGTCTATGGATAATCCGGTGTTATGTACATTTTCGACCCCCTGCCAAATTATTACCTGCTCATTGAAATCGCGACCTGACTGCCTAATCCTAACCCCTCCCCCACACGTAAACCTAAACCTACCAATAGGCTACTAGAGGGGTAATAATCTGGTGGGGGTCAGAATTCGGCACAACACCGGCCCTGGTAATCAGATTACTTTTTTCAAGTAATTTAACTAGCAAAGTAATGCATTACTTTTTTAATTTACAATAAAATATCTGTTACCTTTTCAAATAAGTTATGCAGGTTACTTTGTTTTCCCATTTATTGCTTGACAGCACTCCTGTCCCTATGTTGATAGAAATCAAGAGTAATTGCAGAGGCGTTTTGTGCGATGTGTAAACATGATGGTTGCTGTAGTTCTAGACCAGGGGCCCGTTTCAATAAGGAGGTTCAACCAACTCTGAGTTTAAACTTGAACTCTGAGTTGACTTACTCTGAGATGGGAAACTCAGAGTTTTCGGTTACAGAACAGCTGATCTGAGTTAGTTTACTCAACTCTAAGTAGGTTGACTCTGAGTTAAGCGCGTGCACCACGACTATGAAAAGTCATGATCAGCGGAGCGCAGAAATTACGATTCACCATGGCAACAGCTCCCGCCAAAAAGACGTCAGCGCGCGTACTTCCGTCAATGCGTAAATTTAATTCTTAATAACTGTCAATAATTTAATAACTGTTATAATATCAGAGGTGAAAACTGTAAATTATTGAACTAATATTCATTTTAATGGTATC